>OX596251.1:7614198-7770770 GCA_951394255.1 Polyploca ridens | reverse complement strand
CTGTCAGTCGCGCGGCTACCATGTTGTATGCTGTAATCGAATGATTTCTGAACATTAACGTAGTGCGAGGAGTCCCGAGGCCGCCCGCCCGCTGCCGCCGCCCGCTCCACCACCCACATCCGTCACCACCACTCACCATATTGTCAAATTGAAAGCGATCACTCGTCGGAAAGCACATACAACAATTTCAAATTGACAGTTCTATTGTAAGTATGTAATGGTTTTAGGATATGTTCATCTTATTTCATGTTAAAAAAATGACCTTTCCGGTGACTGTACTGGCGATGATTACCTAATGAATCGATAAATTACTAATGGCGCGATGAATGATATAAACAGGGGCTAAAACTACGTCGCATAATTTAGACATACATTTCACATTTTTATTTGAAATGTAGGTAAGTTAGACATCTTATTTGATTCGTTTGATTATAGTAAAAGCCCCATTTGGTGATCTAACGAGAGGCCAGTAGGTAGAGTTGAAATGTTGTACTTTCTTCAGTCTCCTTTAGGCCTCATTTCGATAAATTTCACATCATAATGTTATATGCATAGTTCATATTATGGACGAGCAGCCGTACGTAGGTAGGTTCCTAGTAAGAAACGTAGTATATTTGGGGCTAAGTAGCTACGTGGCACCATTAGCAATTTTTTTTTACTTTACATTACAATTGTTTTTAATAACTCTGAGCATACGGAAACACAGATTCTATTGATCACTCGAGATCCACCTTCCAACATCATCGTGTAATGTTATCATCGTCATCAGTGAGCGCCCAAACTGTAGGCAGACGGTCCTAAACTGAAACTGAATTATAATTGTAGGTATTTTATTTATTTTTCGATAAAGATGTTTGGAAATAGCGACACTCTGCACAAGTGCACATTGTACAAAATCCAGTTGATTACCTACATAATTTTGAACCAGTGTAGGTTATTTTTTATTATTTATTTTGTATGTTGTTTTTTTATGTTTATGCGATTTTATAATTGTGTATTTTGTAAAATGAAAAAAAAATACAAAGTATGTATGTATAATGTTTTGGAAAAAATAGCCAATGTAGTCAGATAATCAAAAAAAATATTTAAAAAATGTAACCTTGCTGAGTTTCTTGCCTGTTCTTCTCAGTTGAAGGCCGACTTACGAACTGGTGGTAACTTCAGTAGCTTTGACCTTCATAAGTGCCCTACTAGGGCCTAAATTGAATAAATGGCTTTGACTTTGTCATTGACATATATATTATGGGGTTTTTTACACACCCTTTTATTACTCGGTCCTTCGAGCCGGATATGCCAATGTACGGCTGCCCGTATTTAACGCAACATGCGGCTAATTATACATCTACTCCTTTAGCATGAATAATATTAAAACAATTTTTGCTTAGAAATAGACCAATAGTTATGAAACTCCCTTTTGCTTTGGTTTGTTACATATAAATATATAAAGTAATTAGATAAAACAAAATGATGGAAGTTAACAAATGTATTAATAGCGTTAACCAAAATAAAAAGTATGATCATAATAAAAAATATTTTACATGCAAAAAGCAAAGTAATTAGGCAGGCAGTTAATGTTCGGTATCATAGGTGTATCAGTGATATGTTGATTTCAATATTTATCAGGCAAAAACTAAAATGTGTAAGTATGTTTAGCTTGTCACCGACAATATGGTAAGTTATGCAAGGAAGTTTGCTGTCTCCACTAATTGCCAAACTATGTTAATTAGATATGAGGCAGGAACATGACGCTTACGTCGCTTCGATGAATTGACACTCAGATAATGACTGCGCTACCTATTGGCTATAACTGTTATTATGTACATTTTAGTCAAGTGACTAAAAATGTACATGAAGTCGGTAATACAATTCAATCATTGATGTTAATTAGGAAAATGAAACATTAATGCTATACTGATTAAGCTCCACGACTTCAACGAAAATAATACAAAAGACAATGGGCATTCTGGCCTACGAGCGACCACTAACGAAACTAGTGTCAAATGAAAGATGTATTAATATAAAATAACTTTTGTTTGACGGGCCAGCTGGCGCGATTGGTTAAAACTCTGGTTAAGATTCCACCTATCGCGCCGCAGGTCGTGGGTTCGATTTCCACACAGGAAATGCACTTGTGTGCTTGAACATGTTTGAATGTCTTGAGTCTGGGTGTTTCCAAACAAAAAGTAGTATATGTATTATATCAGTTATCTGGTTTCCATAGTACAAGCTCTACTTAGTTTGGGATCAGATGACCGTGTGTGAGGAATGTCCCAGTATATTTAATATAATGATAATTGTTTTTAATGTTGTTGAAAAATCTATGGAGGCGCAAGCCTGGACCTGGACACCGCGGTCCAACTGTACATGTTGGCTGATGTTCGACAGTTGTATATATGCAGATCTCCGAGAAAACTTCGTAAAGCGCGATACAGGATGTTGTGGCGCCATCTATCTTTCTGTGTGTGAACTATTTTAGTGTAACTGATAGATGGCTGATAGATGTCGCTACAAATCTATTGCGAGAATTATTATTATTATGGCTATACTTTTTTGTATACACTATCTAGGAAGAGGTGTTTTAAATATAAATATATAATTGCTTTCCTACAGCAACGTGACTTTTTATTCGTCTTAGAAACGCAGCCCACATAATGTACCAAATGAATAGGAATAGGCTGTCACGGAGTATATATACATATATACGTATATACCTTTTTATTATACGGGATAATAATAATATTTGATTTCATAATATCTCCAATAATTTCTAAAATCTTTAATACTCCCATTTTGTCTAAATACACCACATTCATAAGCAGCTATATTTTTGTTATTTTCATTAATTGCCTAACATAAAATTTTGAAATGATTGCTGGCCGCTAATCGGATAAGCTGCATACAAATTTGCCCATTGTCCTTTATCAACTAACTCATTGCAAGAGTGTTATCCGTCGAGTAAGTAGGTAAAATCAACTCAAATGTTTGACATAGACAAGGTAGTTGGTGAGTCGCTAACGGTAAGTAAGTATATTCATCGGAGCGTCCGCGTCCGCGTCGAGAGTTGGGACTCGGGAGTAGTGTGGAGTGGGCGAGCGGTCGCGGCTCGCACGAGTCTCACCTTTCTCCTGCTTACGGCGTTTACGTTTGTTGCAGATCTTGACCGCGCACACGGACAGTATGATGGCGACGATGAAGAACAGGATGCCGCCCACCACGCCCGCCGTGATCGCTTTGTGCTTCACCCGCGCCGGCACCGGGAACTTCACCTCGTCTGAACTCTCGTAGCTGGTCGCCGAATTAGCTAACACTCGGAAGTAGTATGTGCGTCCGCCGACTAGATTTTTTACTGGAATAAATGCAAATTATTCTTTGTTAGGTTTGAGCGAACTGTAGTAGTTAGAAACTGTGTCGAGAATATAAACGAATCAGTTTGTAAATCTAAGGAATAATCTATCTACAAAATTTCATCCATATCATCCGAATCTCGGACACTGTACCAGTTGGCCGAACCAGAAGTGTATGTAATGGTGCGGAGTAGATTCGAGTAGGTAAGTTACCGAGATAGCTGGTCTCCTCGGGGCGGATCTGTCCGCGGTTGAGCGTCTTCCACTGCGCGTCGGTGCGGTACTTGATGGTGTAGTAGTGCACGAGGTGCGTGCGCTCGAGCGGCGCCTGCCACGTGATCAGGAACCCGTTGTGCACCTCCGTCACCGTCAGGTTGCGCGGCGGGCTCGACTTCGGACCTATGTACACCCACACACCACTTCCCAAGTTATTTCACCTCACTCACTTATTCTTTGTAGTTTATAGCAGTGAAAATAATTTTATGATTTCCAATATAAAAAACCTGTATCAACCATCCAATATGAATCAGCTGAACTGGTTTAAACCAACATTTTAAACATCCACAACACGCACTGTGATAAGTAAGCAATGCGCCAAAATATCCTTAAATGAATATTGATTGATGGATAAATAACTCTTTATTGTACACTAAAAAGCAATAAATAAAAAATAATCTACAAATTTTTGGTTTATATAACATATCTCCATTTTACAAAGATACATTGTTAGCACTCCAGATTTAGGAAAAAAATACTGACCTGGATATCTGAGGATCGTGAATTTATCTGTCACCGTATTTTTGTGAAAACCGTTAGTTTATAATCTACCTAGCGAGATTATAAACTCCCCGATATATTGTGAACTGTATCATACTGCTTACAATATAACGTATTAATTTCCGATAGTTTATAATCTATCCGCGACAAACCGTCATATTGTAAACTGGCTCATACTTGAATGCGTCGGAAAGCACGTTGCGCGCTGATTGGCTGAACGTCATGTTTCCCGCGCCACCATCTTTTGCGATAAGTAGCGTAGTTAATTGTTATTATTGTTTCTTAAAAAAGATATATTAATTGACATATTTAATTTTGATCAACAATTAAATGTGCATTTCTTTTATTTAACTCCTATGTTTGTTTTCTAACTCTATGAATGCAGAACGAACTACCGCCAAGATTGACCAATCAGGGACGATTCACAATATGATGGTTTGATAACGTTAGATTATAAACTATCGGAAATGAATACGTTATATTGTTAGCAGTATGGTACAGTTCACAAAATATCGGGGAGTTTATAATCTCGCTAGGTAGATTATAAACTAACGGTTTTCACAGAAATACGGTGACATATTGGTCTCAGTGAAATAGCAACAGGAATATTAATACTTGTGACATAGCTAACATTTCACTAAAGCGATCTCGGTAGGTATATGTATAGCTCTAGCACTAGATAAATAGGTATATTGAAAATCTAGCTAACTACTATACATATATCTATTTTACAATAGGATTATAGTTTTTTTTGACATAGTCTAGCTAGAAAGTCAGACCTCAAGATGGCTTTACCCTTACATGGGCAAAATGGCTATATCCCAACTATTTCACTCATATCGCTTAGGATATACAAAACAGTAGGTATATAGTGATTATACTATGAAGCTGTCTTAAAATCTGTGAGTGGCGTCTTCATATTTCCAGGTCTAGTTTTAGTTACCTTTCACCACTTGTTAGAAATACTCTATAAAATAATAAAATATAAATAATATAATATGAATTAAATAGTCATAATAGTGCAATGTGAGTATAATACCAGAGCCTTCGGGTGCTTCCTCAAATTTAGTTCCGTCATTGGCCCCCGCGGGGGTGGGTGTCGCCTTCGGCTTGGCGCCCACATCTACAAAATGCCATTGTTACATTAACATTTTCTAATCCCATGCAAAATACCAAAAACCTCCTATCTTCCTTGATAGGCCAGTTAGTGTGGAGATGAGCAAACCCTGACTGTTAAGCTGTTCTTAACAGCCATGCATGACTTTTCTTAAGGCCCTGAGGGCCTACTCCGAATAACGTTGCACGAAAGTCCGATCATCGTTGTCAAATATAAAAAAATAGAATTGCACGAAATTTACGCCTCGTCAGTTTTGATACAATTCTTTTGGTTATTTGACAACGATGATCTGACTATCGTGTATCGTTTTTCGGAGTTGGCCTTCTGGCTTAGGCCGGCGACCACAAAAATACAGTCTTGGAGCTGAGAAGGGAGCGCTACGGTTTAGAGCCAAGACTGCTCCGACTCTGGACCATTCAATGTTTGCTTCGATTGTAATAAAGATCGGTGTAACCCATAGCAATCTACAAACCCATATTTTATATAACTGTATTTTTTACTAACGATTAGTGAGTAATATAATACTAATAATATACATATCTATAAACCCTCAACCTTAATCACAAAACATACAATCTGTAGAAATAGCAAATTATTGTTGCTACATACCAAGTGTTCGGATGGTGATAGCTTTGCTCATCATTCCTTCACCTATAGTGTTCTTGCTGTTCACTTGGAACTCGTAAGTGGTTCCCGGCTGGAGACGGTTTATCGTTACCTGTTCAGGAAAAGTAGTAGCCATTAAATAGTTCCATCACCAACCTTCCAGCTCCATCATCATATCTTCATTGTCATGTGCCATAAATAGGGCAAGTCGTAAAAAATCAAATCAGATCAAATTCGGTAGGTACCAGTAGTCATTAAAAGTTCCATTACCCACCTTCCGGCTCCATCATCAGACCTACATCATCGTGTGTTATAAATAGGATTCGTCATGACAAATCGAATGAGTCCAATCTCGGTGACATTACAAGTAGCCATTATAGAGTTCCGTTAACAACTTTCCGGCTCCATCATCAGACCAGCTCGATGGTACCATATTAGGTAATTGTCATCAGATTTACGTACATATGCAATGTTTCAAACATACGATTACAAGAAGTGGATGATATTCAGATCGTAAGATTTCGTTTTATGGTTTACTGTTCGACCTAATAAAAGCGTGTTAGTTAACATGAGAGAGATAAATAACGTTTATTCGCTCAAAGAGCATTTCGACTGGGAAGACCTCCACCTCAAATTTATTTATTTATTTATACACAAATTACAGCTACAGCACTTACACTATTGTATTTCCTAATACAATAGTGTAAGTAAACAATAAGAAACATAATCACTTAATTCCTTTCACATATTTATTATGCATAAAATAATACCGCAGCCAAATAACATAACACAAGTCAGGTTGCCAGAGCTCATTGGGGAGGGGGAAGGCTCGTTAACGCGTGTGTGATGCCGCGCGTTACAAGCGTCCATATGGCTACGGTAACCGCTTTCCATCAGGCGGGCCGTATGGTTGTTTAGCGATATAAATAACTTACAGAGGTAGCGCCGGAAGGCGTGACGGGCACTTTGGTCCACTCAGAGAAGCCCGCCTCCCGGTACCAGATGGTGTAGTCCTGCTTGTAGTCGGGCCCGCCCGCGTAGCCGGGCTGCCAGCGCAGCGTCACCTGGAACTCGGTGGCGGTGCCCGACACGTTGTACGGCGCGTGCGGCTGCGTGCCCTCGATCACCAGCTGAGTGTCCGCTACTATTGTCGCCACCTGCTTATTGGAACATCATCGTTTACTCGCTTTTTAACCGACTTCAAAAAAAGGAGGAGGTTCTCAATTCGGTTGTATTTTTTTTATATGTTTGTTACCTCATAACTCCGTCATTTGGAAAATTCTTTTTTTAATTTGAAAGGGTATACTTCCCGTTTGGTCCCATTGTCATCAGCCGGGCTATTGCGTATATTTGGTGGTAATCGTAACGAACACCATTAATTATTTCATCCAATGACGCGCACGCGGTACGACGCGACGATGACCATTCGCGGGCCCTGATTGGTTGAAAATTATTAATGGTGTTCGTTACGATTACCACCAAAGTTACGCGGTAGAGCCCCTGATCAGGATTTGATTACTTCTTAGTGTACTTTGAAGTTGGTTTAAGTTGTTTGTAAAACAGTCCAATTATTCTTTTTTTGTGATTCTAATAGAAACCTATTTGATTTTTGAAACCGGACATGTGGGCAGGCCTTGATAATATAAAGTACCAAGTATAATAGTAAGTAAGGAATTTTAATAGATGTGTAGCGAGGAATGTGTTTAAACTGACCAAAGGACCGAATCATTAGAGCTATGACTCGAAAAGTCGTCCTATTACACATCCCTCGCAACACATCTCTGGTGGACATGCAGCCTTAGAGACAAACCTAATGAGACCTTTGGGTTTTTAAAATAGTAGTAAGCTCAGTGGTAGTAATGTGGAATACCGAGACGAAGGTCCCGGGTTCGAATCCTACAATGAGCTTGATCTTTCGGTGAAGGAAAAGATCGAGAGAAAACCATAGCACGGTGGTTGGGTACCTTGTAGTTAGTCCCCACCAGGCTGGCTACCACTCTAAAGCTAAGAAGCTGTCGCCAAGCACCTATCGATGTTTTGCGACAGCTGCACTTGATCCTTCGGCCACATCATCACCGACCATGGTGAGATTTTCAAACACACATACATATAAAAGCAAAAAAAAAAGCTGTGTGTACCGGCAAAGTACATTGATTGAGGAATTCAGAAATAATAGAGGAAATTAAAACTGGATACTATCTAAAATGTAGATAGATGTAGAGTACACGGTATGGATGTTGAATGTGAGCTGATTTTAAAGTTATACAAATTGTCGCTACATAAGTAAATGCTGAGCGCAAGCTGACGGTACGGTCGTTAGCCCGCCCCGTACTCTGTGGCAAATAATATGGATAATTGGTGCCCTTTAGATGATTAAATACCTATTTACATCCAACAGTGAGTACAATGCTTAGCCAGGCTTTGTAGACCTTGGTCACACCTACCTAATATATTTGATGGGACCTATTGTTATCATTGGAACCACACAGGTGAGTCAGTGGTTTGGTCAATACCAATACCAAACATATTGGCCTTCCTGGCTCAACATCTAACTTATTGTAGTTGTGAATAACAGATATAGTACTTACTGAGTTCATTGGTAAATTAATTTGCTAGATAGCATCTATGACACACCCACCTAATTACCTAAGTATTATAGTATCCTTACCAGTTTGCTACGGTAACGTAATCGATACCACAGTCAATACTCGTTCGCGTTCGCGACTACGGTGAAATATTAGAAGAAGAAATACTGTGTTTCCATAACTGTTCACTAGGCACCATGCTCGAATCTTCATACAAAATGCTTAACATAGCCGCTAGCAATTTTTTAAAGGCTGGAAAAATGTAGTATAATCGTATTAGAGTCTTTCAATTGAAATTGGAACCGTTTTCGTATAGGCTTATCAGACGAAAAGTTGATGATGATGAAAAATCGGGTAATAGAATGTTCAAAATGCCGTGGTTTTTTCGAAATCTCGAATTCTCGATTGACTTAAAATGTTTGTATACATTAGTTCCTTTTATAGCCTAATAATAAATGATTTTTGTAAATACCATTCCTAAGGGGGTAAAGAAGGGGGTACGGGGTGAAACCGCGTTCGGAATGCTAGTTATAATATAAAAATGTGTGTGACCTCATTGGAAGCGACGCACTGGTAGATGCCGAAGTCCTGGCGGCGCAGCGTGTCGATGGTGATGTTCCCGCCGAGCGCGCGCACCCTGGTCTTCTGCAGCGGCAGCCCGTCGCGCCGCCGCCACGCCACGCTCGGCCGCTGCGTGCCCTCCGCCTCCTGCGCCTCGCAGTGCATCTCCACTGACTCACCCACCTACACAATACAGTACAGTACATTACAGTACAGTACAGTACAGTACAGTACATACACACATCAACAGAATCTAGGGATACCAAAGTAGTTTCTTTAAAATGTTTATATACAGATTGAAACTCATTTATTTTATTTTCAAAGTTTGACAATGTAAATTTAAAAAAAAGGCGGCTAAATTGTTAGTACTTCGTTACGTTAAGGAAAAGGGACGCGCGTCCTATAATAACAATTGATGTCATTGTTATATTTTTAACCGCGAGCCAAACGATTAATATTGTTTTATTAATATTAATAATGATTGTTTTTCTTTTTTAAATTAACGTGCCGTGTGAGCTTTAAGAGTCATGTCACGTCATCATTTGAGTCGAGATGAAATGTTACGAGCCGTGGGCATGTTAGAAAATGGTGCTATTCAACGCGTCGTTACTGAGGCCCTACACACAAGCCAAAACGTGATATCAAGGTTGTGGTCACGTTATCGCAGTACTGGACTGGGAATGTAGCTGAACGGCACACGGGTAGATATCGTGTTACTACGCAGCGACAGAATCGATTTCTCCAAAACGAGGAGTTAGTAGAGCCTGTTATTGACCCACATAGAATACAAATGGGCCAGGAATTTCTACTCATGCACGATAATGCTCCTTCCCAAACGGCGCGGCTAGTGTCAGCAGCTCTCCAAGACCGCGATATTCAAGTTTTGGATTGGCCTGCATAGTCGTCCTACTTAAATCCTATCGAGCATGCCTGGGACATGCTACAACGAAAAGCTTTGAGAGATTTCCCGACAAATTTGACGACGGAACAACAACTTTACGAACACTTGCAAAGAACATGGGACCTCATGGGACCACAGCTAGATATTTACAATTTAATTTTAAGTATGAACAATCGATGTCGATGTGTAATTAATGTAAGAGGTATTATTAATTACACACATTATTAATATTTAGGTTTTATAATTTTTTTATTCCATTTTAATTAAAATTAATAGTTTTATAAGAAGAAATGAAGTTTATTTACCATAAAAATTTTCTATAGCAATTAATAATAATATTTTTTTTAATTTAAAATAATAAAATCACGAAATGTTTATTATTTTTTATTAAAGATCTTAATATAACCTATCATTCTTCCATTTACTATATAAGAAAATTCTTCGTAGATTTTTAGATATTTGATGAAATATAAAATATCCTTGGATTCTGTTGATGTGTGTACATTACACACACACCTGATACACCTCACAATATACGGATCACCAAATATTATTACTTCATTATAATAATACGATCGTCGTTAGTTGAAAAGTTAACATTAAAAAAAAGTCGAATTCCAATCTTACAAGCTTATATGTAGTAGTAGTAGTAGTAAGTAGTGTCTTTGAGCTCTCGGTGAAAGAAAACTCGAAAAAACAAGGAAGAAAAATCGTGAGGAAACCGGCCACGGTGGTAGCCAGTCAGGTGGGTACTACAAAGTACCCTGACTGACTACCGGGTGGTAGTAGTTCAAGTTGAAAATCGGTCACCAAGCGCCTATCGTTGTGTTCCGACAGCAGCACTTGACAGCCAGTTCCTTCTAGGCTTTGTGCACTTACCACCTTCGGCCACATTATTACTGATCGATCACGTTCTGTGTTTCTTTGCGTTCAAACACTATGCTATTCACAGTACAAAAATACATATCTTGATTTATTACCTTCACAAATCCATGAGTAAAGGAATAAACGGATAAAATAATTGTCAATTGTCTAAGGGAGCTTACCTTTCTTTGGTACAGAGGTTCTGGTTCTACAGTAAATACTGGAGGTTTACGAACTAAGACTTCCATTGGACCTGAAGACAAAATTTATCATTACAATCTATACTAAAATCAATCATTTAAACAACTATGTTTCACGTTTTACCTGAAGAACCCTGTGTTCCTTGAGCGTTATATGGGGTGCAAGTGTACCGGCCCTGATGGTTCTGGTTGACGCGCGTGAACAGCAACGAGCCGTTGTTCATGATCACTATATCCTTCGTTTGATAGGGTTCCAACAGTCGCTTGTCCTTCGTCCACGTTACATACTGTAGAGGTGGATTCGCTTTTATGTAACATTGCACCACCCCTGCCAAACGGAATGGCAAGTACTGCACGGTCGGTGTGAAGGTTACTTTTGCTGGATCTGTACAAAAATAACGGTATAATTTAAACATTGACATAGGTATAGGTGTAATTATTTATCACAGAGATTTTGTATAAAGTATCTCACATTCAACATTTAAATAAGCCGAAGCACTCTGCGGGTCTCCGATGCCGTTGGATACTTCGCAAAGGTATTGTCCCGAGTCATCGGCGGCCACCGGGTTGATGACGAGCGCGCCGTCTCTGCGGATGGTGACCCGAGTCTCGAGCGCCGCCACCTCCGCCACCGGCGCGCCTTCGCGGAACCATTTCACTGTCACATTACCGGGAAGAGCCTTCGCCTCGCAGGAAAATTGAACTTTCTCTCCTTCTAACTTAGTCTGATTCGTAGGAGGCATCTGAAAGTTATGAAAACAAAAATAGCATACGCGTATGTAATAATGTTGCCTTTTTGTGTGAATTTAGTTGTGTTCTTACAGTGATGACGGCACCGCCGGCGATGATGACCCTTGCGGTGTGCGAGACCTGCCCCTCGCCGTTGCGCGCGATGCACGTGTAGTCGCCGATGTCCTCGTGGCGGATGTTGCTGATGCGCAGCTCCGTGCCGTCGTTGAAGATGCCCACCGTGCCCGACGGCTCCACGGGGTTCGCGTCCTTGTACCATAGGATCTCGGGCGTAGGCGTGCCCTCTGCCTGGCAATTGAGGATGATGGCATCTCCTGAAACATAACGTTTATTTATTTCGAGACTAATAGATTTTAATTAATTAATCGCTACTTATCAACTGCTGAATGTTTACCTAAATTAACGTAGATAATGTCTTCCGGTGTGATGGAGAAGCGCGGTGGCGCGTGCACGTCCAAGTGAAACCATGTGCCGTTTTTGTGTTGATTCGGTGAACGATTGAGGAACACCACCTTACACTCGTACCAACCCTGGGTGCAATCAGTAGAACGTTGGATATCAGCGACCATATAAGGACTTGAACAACCACTGTTTAATGTATATTTTGAGAGAGAATGTAACCTGGTCAGACTCGCGGATATTGGTGAGGTTGAGACTGGCCGCGCCATAGGGCGAGTCGGGCGCGACGCGCGACACCCTGCCCTCGTAGCCCTCCCCGCTGTGTGTCGGGTAGCTCTCGTACCAGATGTAGATCGGGATGTCCTGTCCCTACGCACCGATTATAACTATGTTAAAATCCGAACAAATACTGGTGCGGCTTTGCATCTCTGACACTTACGAATCCTAATTACCTAATCACTAAATACTGACTCGGTTCATAGCTGAACGAGTTCTCACACTACGAACAAATTCCAAATCTGTCTATGTCTCGTGAGACAGTGTGATGCGCGCACAAACATTTAATAATACAGACTCAGATGCTACGTA
Organism: Polyploca ridens; assembly: GCA_951394255.1. NCBI lineage: Eukaryota > Metazoa > Arthropoda > Insecta > Lepidoptera > Drepanidae > Polyploca > Polyploca ridens. The sequence goes on along the minus strand of OX596251.1, from coordinate 7,758,078 downwards.
CCTGGTATCAGTTGTTAAATCAATATGATCGGCGATTTTTTTTTTAAATAATTTACAACTGTTACAAGATATCAACTACCTTCAATGAAAATAATGTCTACGAAAACATGCAAGGATATAATTATTTGATGAAATTATGAAGATTCTTCATTAATATCCAGTCAAAGACATACAGATATATTTTCCTATTTTATTTATCCGATTCAGTAGTATAAAACTGAATTGCGTACAATATGATGTAAACTGCATGCGGAGTGAGAACAATAAAATCAAAGCGTATAGTACAACTACAACATGCAATAGGGTTGATCAAATGTGCGTATTTTATGAAGATAACAACAGTATACGATATAAATAATAGGCAGTACTTGTTAACGAAATCTACAGTCGCCGACAGAGCGTGGGAGAAGCCCACAGCCACAGGAAGAGAGAAACAGACAGAACCGCCGCCAGTGCGCGAGGGAGTGCGCGTGCCCCGTGTGAGCCGTGAAAGCAAAGTGCTCCCGATACTATCTCAGAGGAAACAATAGTGCACCCAATAAAGAAAAACTATATGGAAAAAATCTTAAGGTATTTGTAAAGTGGCAGTGTATGTGTATGTTCGTAATCTAACGGGGGTCTGCTGCTCTCTCGGACTCGCTTTGAAGGTCTTTATCACTGTGGTGTAAGTGGAGCCGAGCCGGTCGCGTGGAGGACGCGGACGGCGCGGTGGCGGCGTCGAGCGCGGTAGGTATACGAGGCAATACGCAGAAGAGGCAGAGATACACAGAAGGCGTGCGGAGGGCGCGCGCGGGGCGAGGGCGCTGGGGCGGAGCCCCCGGCCCGCGGCGCCCGCGCGTTACCACTAGCACGGCACGGAACAATACGAGGTGTCGTTGTCGTACGACACACGCACGAGATATACTTTACAGTCTGCGGGGCGCGTCGCGGAGACGAGACGCCTCTACTGAACAGAAACACACATACGGTAGATGAGCAGCGTTGTATTGTAAGAGTGGAGTGTGGACCGTCGTACCGTTTCGCCTACCTTCTTCTCCCACTGCAACACGTACGGCACCGGGATGTCTTCGGGAAAGTCCACCTGGCAATTGAACACGACGCTCTCGCCGAGGATCGCCGTGATGTGCACAGCATCTTGGTGATCTTGGTGACAGGTTACTAAAATAGAGTTAGACTATATCATGTATGTGTAGGGTTGCCATCCGTCCGGGTTTCCCCGGATTTGTCCTAGTTTAGAGGGCGTCCGGGGAGCGTCCGGGCGGGGTTTAATTTATAGTCCGGGTTTAAAATTTTCAAGTTTGAAGATTCTGTTTTGTAACATTTAAAATTATGATAAAAGATGACTTAATTAATTTTAATGTCTGAAAATAAATAAAATGTTTATTTATGACATTTTGAACTGTTTTTTAATATACTAAGTTGTAAAAAAACCTGTTGACATGTCCGGGTTCTGGGCTCTAAAATCTGGGGTATTCACGCGTCTTGTCCTGGTTGCTAAATTTTAGAGATGGCAACCCTATGTATGTGGCAAAGCCGACGAACGGAAACCTGAACTTTTAGGTATCAGAGTAATATCTGTATAATTGGTTTGTTTAGAAATACCTGGCAGATTGACTAGCAGTAGAAGGAGCAAGCCGGCGGCAATGTGCGGCGGTTGCACGGCGCGCCAGCCCATGCCTGCGCTCCCATGTCACGGCCGCGCCCGGCGACTCATCTTTGATGCATCACCTACAAACAATACGCTTTCTTTATTACACGCATTCTTCCGCTGCATTATTTTTGTTAGAATTAGATCTTGCAAGTCTTTTTTATCTTTCCCAGGTGGTCGTTTAATCACATCCCTAAAATATACTTCTTATTTGTATATCACGAAGCACCACTTGAAAGTAGCAATACCAAATGTTTGGTCAATCACAAGCGTATTCATTCGTAATACCTACATAAATAGCAGTTAGTAGGTAAGTGTTGTGGTTAATGGCTGGAGGTGGGTGGCCTTTAAACACTGCCCGTCCTTGGACTATTTTCCTGTACCGACGAAGTAATTGCACTGCATCACGAAATATCGACCTACACTCTGACTCACTCGTAACTAAGTATTACTTGACTTGAGGGAGTCATTTTAGTCTTCACGTGAGGTAGGGACTGGCGAATAATATGAGGTTTAGTTGGATAGATCGGTTTCATCGGAATTGGTTTAATTGTGTAACATAATATGGTACTTATTTATTAGGCTAATAATTAAGGTTAGATTTTGATAAGAACAGCTAACACTACTCAAGGTGATATACTGGGATAAGAAAAATTAAAACTTTTTAAACTTGTTTCTAATCAGTAGAAGTCGAAGACAAGAGTGGGTAATACGTAGATATACATATGGAAAAAAAATTGCAAGTATTCTCTATAAATGAAGCGCTCGTGGCGTAACTTGATGAAGGGCTCGTGGTGTAGCTTATTTAGCCGTTTTTAATCGATTGGCAAAAGTTAAACAATCACCACGGTGTAGACGTTATCCGGATGGGTGACTTAGTGGTATTTAAACTCGAGCGTTAACCGTGCTTTGGAAGGCACGTAAAGCCGTTGGTTCTGGTTATCACGCAATTGTGATGTTTGTTATAGTCGTTAAGCTAGTTGAAGGCCTCTTAAGCGGCTTGAAAACTTAAAACATTAGCTTGACCACTAGCCAACCTCCACCAATCAGCAGTGTCCCGCGGCGCGTCATGGAGTATCTGACCATTCCCTTTCACCCTCACTTGTGAAAGGAGGCCCGTGATCAGCAGTGGGACATTATGGGCTAATAATGATGAAGATGACTGTAAAAAAAAATTGCCTCGGTGCTCGAGCAGTATAAAATTTGAATATCGAAGTGTATCAGTGAAAGTACTGGTACACTTTGATGTAGGTCATGGATTTACCATCATGTTGATTCTATGAATTTGCATACCCATGACGGAACCCAATGTCATTCGTGGTGTGATCAAAGAAATTGTAAGCGTAGCGAAATCCTAGGTCTATGATGTGATGATGCTTTTTAGATTTTCAATCTCAGCAACCTCAACAATATCAATTAATCAACTTATCTTTTTCATATGTTATACGACGCGTATGCACACATTCCATCCGCGAGCAATTGGGTAAAATGTCGGCCTTTAAAATTCTTAGCAAAATGGAATTCTGGTTCGACAATACTCGTAACTCTACGACAGGCTGTGTGAATGTTCTTCGTAGGCGCTCTGTCACGTCGCCGATATTACACATAGACCCATTGATATATAATATATAGAGGATAAATAATAGCGTCTATAGTTTAATAATGGCATGCTAAAGTAACAGTTCAAAAATTATAATCGTTAACATTGATAGACGCTGCCTACGAGCCTCTACGAAGACGCTCTACGTCTACGTAGCCTGTGACGTAGCTAAGCCTATGTCTTTGCTACGTAATTAAGGAAGGCACCAACTATGTGTTTGTATTTTTTTCTATTCTTATGGAAGTTCAGAGTGGTCTGTCGTGTGATGTGGCTCTCTACACAACAGGCCGCCGCCGCCATTCTCCCCTAACTGCTGCTCTTCTGGTACAGACGTTGATGGGAACGCCTATGGCTCACTTTTTTAAATATTTTTTTTCTTGATTATAAAAACTAGTGGTCCATAAAGGGATCAAAATTAGATCGTAACTAAGATTTTTATAGGTTTGAAAAAACAAATGCAATTATTCTCCAATAGACATTATTATGCCAAAATCTCACACTCCTTGCGTGAAATATGCTTCAAAAGGGGTACAGAGATATCCCTTCATGTATCTATTAACATTTCAGAGACGTCTATGAAATTTCAAGGTTTAGGGAAGAAAATTTTATCAGCGGATTTGAACTAAACCATGTGGAGAAATTACAATTATTTATCATGCATGCAATTTTTATTTATTCAATGTTAAATTTTGAGGCATACACGTCGACGTCATGACAAGGTGGCTGTGCGCGAGATGGAAAGAGAAGATATCCGGGAGGCCGACGAAGCGGTCACCGGAGGATGCTGCGGCACTCGGAGGGACACGTTATCGATTTTCATACCTTGTCGTCGCGCGGTACGAGAACGTGCGGGATCGCGCGGCTAGAGTGGTCGTGCTGGCTGCGGGGACAGTGCGGCGTTCTCGTTGGGTGCGGACGGGCTCCGTCATCTGTGGAGGGCGGTCATGGGCTCGTGAGGGCGGCGCGGCGGTGGCGAGGCGCGTGCGGAACGTCGCGCGGCGGGCCGAGCACTGTCCGCCCGCGCCCAACAGTATTGATCGATGCGCGCGCAAGCCGCCGCCCTCGCACATGAATGGTCCCCGGTGCGGAGCTCACGTGCTCGAATGTCCCTGCTCGTTTTGACCTCCTCGCCCTGACTATCGCCGACTTGGTGTGGTCGTCCTGACTCGATATCAACTCACCTGCACATGTCTCACATGAAACAGATTTGATAATCACGACTCTAATTTTACATATTCTGCCGTGTCCTATATTTCCCAAGAATATGTATTTTTTAAATATAATAGTTTTTTAATAGTTAATTTGTATGGTCAGATACCTTGTACATAATTAAATTGGTTTTATAACGTTCTAAAATAAATGGAGTTCTAGTTACGTAACCGCTACGAATTTGCTACGAATACTTACATGTATATTCGTTCTCATAATTTATGCTTGTACAAAATGCCCTTAAAAGTAATATAGGTATATATTATCTATAGGAACTTTAATTTTAGTTAATACTTTAGATTTTACATTCGTTATGCAAAACGAATTAGTTCATAGCTAAAGTGCTTCCATACCAGAAATAATACACAGCAACTGTGTAGACAATTTCATTTTTACCTAAGCTACCGAGGATTATTAACCGACCGTATTTTTTATGTATGTTCGGGCATAACTCTGTCATACATAGACGGATTTGCAAAATTCTTTTTTTGTTCGAAAGGGGTATATTCCGAAATGGTCCCATATACATTTCATATAGATCTGATGATGAGTTTCGGAGATAGACAACGGAACTCTTAAAAAAATTACAGTAAATCAGCCGCGATTGCTGCTATCGCATAAATATGCATTGTTTACGCAATCACACAACAAAACATCAGGCCTGTACACTCGAAAGGGTTACGCAGATGTATTCAGTATATAATGAAACTAAAAATTCAAAAATAAATTAACTTTTCAACAAAAAAATAAACCGCCTTCAAATAACACTAAAAAGTATAAAATAACTCTTATCTGACACTGTTTTGAAGTCAGCGAAATATTTTCTATAGAACACGTCATGCGATTTCGCTCACTTCAAAACAGTGTCAGATAAGAGTTATTTTATACTTTTTAGTGTACTTTGAAGGCAGTTAATTTTTTTGTTAAAAAGTTAATTTATGGCAAGGCAATTTGTGAGTATCCACTACATCTTCACAACACTCTTATGCTCGACTGCTCTAGACTGCCAAGCTACAGTGTAGAGCGGGCTTAATGTAAACATTCTCGTATAGACAGGAATAACAGATTTTGTAAGAGAGGGATTATAATCAGTATAGTAGAGTATGGCATGGATTTGTCCATAAATAGACCGCACAGCGAGAGAGCGGGTTGTGCTGTGCAATGATCAAAAGCGCCGCATAGATTACAGTGAACGCAGAACGCAGAACTCTGACCGCACAACTCTATAGACCGCTCGCTGTGGGGTCGGTGCCTAATACAATGCTGCGGATTTACTTTATGAAATCATGTTATACTATCGGTAGGCATTGTGAGGGGCAGACTAATTTCAGTATTTATTGAGAAATAGTAGTAATAAGATGCGAAACATATCATGTTGGTTGGAACACGGTACATCGTCCCTGATCTTTCTTGTGTGTGTCTCGTGACCGGAATGAATGATGGTTGACTGTTACCGCTTGGTTGCGCACTGGGAGGGACAGAGTGAAATGACTTTCTCACCGAAAAGTATCAAAGTTTTCCTCCTATATTTTGTGAGCTTAGGTTGTCATATTTATTCTTAGTCCTGATTTTATTCCGTCATTTATTTTTGTATTTAGTTTATAAGCTGAAACTATTTATTTTGAAGTTCAGTTTATGGCTCTGAAGATAGTTTCATTTCCATTGAATTAGTCAATAGATATTCAAACAGATATGTTAATTTAGTAGGTATCAGTTATTCAGTATTATTTTACTGAAACAACATTTAAAAATGTTGCAGTTTCTTTGTTAGGATTTATACAGAATGGATATGTTTCTAGGTTTTTTTTATGTCAAGAGGTTGACAAACAGGCAGACGGGCCTCCTGATGGAAAGTGGTCTCCGTCGCCTATAGACGTTTGCAATACCAGGGGGATTGTTAATATGTTGCTGACCTTGAAGAGATCTTTTTACGCCTCTTTTGAAAAACCCCATATCGTAGCGCTGAGGGAACACCGTAATGGGGAGCTCATTCCACATCCTAATGGTCCGCAGTAGGAACGTCCGACTGAAACGTTGTGTGGACGATCGAGGCGGCTCGAGGATGTGAGGATGAACTCCACATCGCCGGCGAGCGGTGCGATTATAGAAAGGTGACGATAACACCAGGTCAAAGAGTTCTTTAGAACACTCCCCATTATACAGACGGTAGAACACACAGAGCGAGCCTATATCTCTCCGAAGGCTGAGAGGTTCTAAGCCGCCAGTGAGTATGGGATCGTCAACAATACGAATGGCCCGCTTTTGCACCGAGGCAAGTGGATCAAGCTGATAAGCGGGTGCGCCTGCCCAGAGGTGCGAGCAGTACTCCATATGCGGCCTAACCTGCGCTTTATAAAACTGTATCCGCTGGAGATTCGTTAAGTACCACTTTATTTAGCATACCCAACTTTTTTTTAACTTTTTTAGGTTAATGATTGTTGTATTTCGATTGATTCATAGTAAACTTCAAACTGCAGAATGCAGCAAAATAATGCACCAAGTTTTAGTGGCTAATAATAATGCAGTCGCGAAGGCTGCTTCCTAAATTTATCATACAACACGAAAACTTACTAAAAGTTGTGGCACGACTTGCGAGCGGATATCAAAGGAAGTTAAAATATGATTGCACATTCTATGTCATGAACGGCCACGACATGACAAGCTAAATCACAAAATGTCAAGAACCAACACAAAATTAATTTAAATGCAACCGAATTGTAATCTGTAATTATTTAAATATGATAGCTATAGCGGTAGTTGGCTAGTACTCCATACAGTTAAACTTCAAGCTTCAAAGATTCCATTAAGTTAGTTCAATACGGATCTTATGACTCTTTTGTCGCGGCATGCAAGTTTAAAGAAGAGAATTCACAAGTGCGGCAAAGTTCCGAGTGTCTCAAGTCGCGACCACCAAAGCGGATTACTCGCTCTAGCCTTCGCCGTTCCATGGCTCTGGGGAATGTCATCGATAACTCCATTATTTCAGCTTGTCCGTGCTGAGGGGACGGAATATCTATATTACGTGGGCTTCGTGAACGTAAAGTGCGCTTGGCTTTCATAATAGTTAAAGATTTGTTTTCCAACACCCGGTTTTCTTTTCAGTATTTTTTTTATGGTTACGTTATTTATGTATTCCACAATTCCAGAAACATCTTTCAACATCAGTAAAAGCATCGGGATCCTTGGCGTCGATATTTCTAGCGACGTTTTGTTCCGTAGTCACTTAGAAGACAAGTTTAAGCTGGCATCCAAAAAGCTCGGAGTGCTCAACTAAGCGAAGTAGTACCTACTTCACATCGGGGCAAAGGCTGCACCTTTATAAGTCGCAAGTCCGGCCTCATATGGAGTACTGTTGTAATTTATGGGCGTGAGCACCTGGATACCAGCTTGGGCCTTTATAATCGGTTCTTCGACGTGCCGCTAGAATTGTCGACGATTTAAGCTCACAAACGGTTTAGAGCCCCTTAGTCTGAGGAGACACTGCCTCCTTATGTGTGTTCTACCGCTTGTACAAGGACAGTGTTCTGTAGAATTGTTTAAGATGATGCCTACGGCTACCTTCCACCATCGCAACTCTCGCCATCGACGGAGAGTCCATCCCCACACGTTGAAACCAGAATTGTTTCGTACTGTGCGGACTTCCGCGAACGCTCACATTGTAGAATGAGCTCCCCGCCGTGGTTTTCCCAATGGAGTACAGCATGGGGTTCTTCAAAAAGGGTGTGAAAAGATTTCTGCAGGGTCGGTAACGCGCGAGTAACACCCCTGGTGTTTCAAGCGTCAATAGGCTAACTTTACTCAAGACTACACCTATAATATTTGGTGCATTACCACATCCTCTGTCGATTTCGGGTATGAAAACCCTGTATTACACCGCAGGAGTTTAACTAAATAATTTCTAGGATATGTATATGTTACTATAAAAGCTCGAACCTCGGTAGATCCTCACATTTACTTGTAAAACCTAAGATTTGCCAAGTCTTAATGGTATGGTGAATGGTAGAAGTCTGAACTATTCTGTGAAGCAAAGGTTCACACGTAGATAATGTGTGTGACAGGAACATTTATTTTAGGTGACGCAATATTACTATGTATAATTATGTAATATTATGTATATTATGTAACTCATTTTCAATCATATTCCATTGTTTTGTTCCCAACCCCAACATTATCTTTGGTAAAACCTAGCTTGTACAGTCGAAGACAAAGATATGTATACACGTATCATTATAAAAAAGAAGTAATCATAAAAAGCTCCAATAATTTGTACTCATTCAAATGCTAACAAATATGTAAACAATATAGACAACATAAATATGTACCCGACACGATCATTAATATGTACACGTTAGATAAAGTAAAAATATGTATTCCCTGAAAGATGCATAAAATTGTTACCACTCAATGTGCCAAAAATATGTATACAACCATCTGAACAATGATGACACTGAAGATCACACAATATTCATTGATATATTAGGGTATAGGGTAGGTGTAGTCCTACATATACAGGATGATTTTTTTTTTCTAGCCAGTGAGGGCAACTTCTGAACTACAGGTCTTAGAGAAAAACGCTGAAGGGAACCCTGAGCAAAATTTTGAAGAAAATAAAAATGCCATTTTTTTTTTTTAAATGTGTTTAAAATTTTTTTCAATTTTTTTTTCTTTTTCTACTTCTACTTCACAATACGAACAAAATTATGTATGACAATCTTGGTCTGAAGTTGCTAGAAGTTATCAAAATTGACCTCAATTTTTTTTGTCAGAATGCTAAGAGCCAATTCTTTATGGTTAAACATAGTGAGGTCCCTGCGAGATCTGCTCCACTTCGTCAAACTTTACGCAGCATAAAACCATGGTCAAGGAAAATATAAAATAATATTTTGGATAATTTCTAGCAACTTGAGAGCAAGATTGTCTTACATAATTTTGTTCATATTGTGACGAAGAAGCAGAATTTCGAAAAAAAATATTTTTTTGAAGAAATTCAATATCTTCGAAAATACTAATTTTATAAAATAAATTTTATGGCATTTTAATTATCTTCAAAATTCAGCTCGGGGTTCCATTCAGCGTTTTTCTCTAAGACCTGTAGTTCAGAAGTTGCCCACACTGGCTAGAAATAAAAATTCGCCCTGTATATATCGCTGCACACATTATTAAATATTTACGTCTTGTGATGTCTTTAGAACAGGGCATGACGTCATTTGCGTGTCATTTGTTACATAAATTACACTTTTAATTTGAACTAGCGACCCGCCCCGTCTTCGCACGGGTGCAATGTCGTGTGGTGTCGAGCGATCTGCTCGTCCGCGCCCGTCTCGGCCCGCCCCTTTACGGTATCGCGAATACTGTGTCTTACTAATTTTAAATCTGTGATAAAGAAAGAGCATGTCCATCGTGACTAACTTACTAAATTACATAAGGATTAATATTATATGGGTCAAAATAACTTCGAAATTATAACCCACAAAAAATATCTCAATCGCATAAAAATTGTTAGTGTGGGTTATCCATAGAATATAATTATAATAAGGTCCTTCTAAAGTCTTGGCGTATATTTTTAGAGATGGATGTATACATATATGTATAGGTCATTAGTAATCAAAAAAAATATTAGAAAAATAATCCGTACATTGAAAATACTACATTATTTATAAATTAATACTTGGTACTTACGTAAAGTTCAACTTTGTTTATTTTTTTCTCTTTAACCATCAGACTGGTAAAAAGTGGCAGCCATTTTAATTATTTAGTTACTGGTCCGATTGCTCTCAAAATGGATATCTGAGAGACCCTTGGGCCGCATAAGATGAATCTTTGCTCAAAATTTAAAATATTGTCCGCCATTTTGAATTATTTAGTTACTGGTCCGATTGATCTCAAAATGTATATTTGAGGGACCCTTGGGCCATATAAAATGAATCTTTGCTCAAAATTTAAAAAAGGGGCCGCCATTTTGAATTATTTAGTTACTGGTCCGATTGCTCTCAAAATGGATATTTGAGAGACCATTGGGCAACATGGATTCTTTGCAAAAAAATAAAAAAAGGGACCGCCATTTTGAATTATTTAGTTACTGGTCCGATTGCTCTCAAAATGGATATTTGAGAGACCCTTGGGCCACTTTACATGAATCTTTGCTCAAAATTTAAAATAGTGTCCGCCATTTTGAGAGACCCTTGTCTCAAATATCGATTTTGAGAGCAATCGGACCAGTATCTCAAAAGTCCAAAATGGCGAACACTTTTTCAAAAACTTGAGGATATATTCTTGTTTTGTGACCCCGAGGACTCTCAAATATCGATTTTGAGAGCAATCAGACCAGTATCTAAAAAGTTCAAGATGGCGGACACTTTTTGAAAATTTTGATAATAGATTCTTGTTTTGTGACCCCGAGGACTCTCAAATATCGATTTTGAGAGCAATCGGACCAGTATCTCAAAAGTCAAAAATGGCGAACACTTTTTCAAAAATTTGAGGATAGATTCTTGTTTTGTGACCCCGAGGACTCTCAAATATCGATTTTGAGAGCAATCCGACCAGTATCTAAAAAGTTCAACATGGCGGACACTTTTTCAAAATTCTGATAATAGATTCTTGTTTTGTGACCCCGAGGACTCTCAAATATCGATTTTGAGAGCAATCGGACCAGTATCTCAAAAGTCAAAAATGGCGAACACTTTTTCAAAAATTTGAGGATAGATTCTTGTTTTGTGACCCCGAGGACTCTCAAATATCGATTTTGAGAGCAATCCGACCAGTATCTAAAAAGTTCAACATGGCGGACACTTTTTCAAAATTCTGAGAAAAGATTCTTGTTTTGTGACCCAGAGGACACTCAAATACCGATTTTGAGAGAAATCGGACCAGTATCTAAAAAGTTCAACATGGCGGACACTTTTTCAAAATTCTGAGAAAAGATACTTGTATTTCAAAAAGTTCAACTCCACTATGGAGTTCCAGTGCTTACCGTTCTTCTCCATCATCAGACCCTGAAAACCATATAAGGTCAAAGTTCATTTCACGAAAACTCCAACAACCCCAAACACGGCTAGGATACGTTGTTCCGCTATAGAGTTCTAGTGCCCACCCTCCTACTCCATCATCAGACCCTGAAAACCATATATGGTCAAAGTTCATCTCACGACAATTCCAACAACCACAAACATGGCTAGGTTACGTTGCTCCGCAATGGAGTTCCAGTGTCCACCCTCCTACTCCATCATCAGACCCTGAGAAACATATATGGTCAAAGTTCATCTCACGACAATTCCAACAACCCCTAACATGGCTGGGATACGTTGCTCCGTTATGGAGTTCCAGTGTCCACCCTCCTACTCCATCATCAGACTCTGAAAACCATATATGGCCAAAGTTCATCTCACGACAATTCTAACAATCCCAAACACGGCTACGGCTACGTATCTACTAATTCAAAATATTTGAAATAATAATCATGAATAAATATGTCACGACGAATTGTTGAAATTGCTCAGTGCATGCCCTGTAACAGGGAGCGACAATAACTTTACCTTTCTCAACGACTTGATCACATCATGCGGTAGGCGACGTTGCCAGCCAGCTGGCGCACGAGCTGACAACATCGCGAGCGCGAAACTACCAACGTGTCCGAACACAAAATTATTGATTTTTTTTTAAACTTTTTTCAAATACCTACAGTTTTTCAATTAAATTCCATGAAGGCCTTGACTTCAATGAGTTTACATATTTTTGACTATAATGATGAATACATATTTATGGTATTTTGATTGTTCACAAATTAATGATTTGATACATGGATATATATTATTGAACTTGTTGTTTACATACATAATTGTCCAACAGTGTTTACTTATTTTTGAACTTTTGTATGTTCCCATATCTATGATAATGTGAATGGCTACTTTTTATGAGGCTTGGTGGTGTATACTTATTTTTGTCCTCGACCTACCTACCAAACTCTAAAGGTGAAATCCCGAAAAATTTAAACATTTCATATTAAACCTAACATTTTTACCAGCTCATGTTGGTAAATCTTAAGATATAGGTACTCGTAAAACCTAGGATCTACCGGTAATCGGTACAGTAATACCTACATATTTCCGATAACTGTATTGTATATCTAGATTGAAGGACAATCTACTTAAAATTGCGCGCTGTCGATTACCTAATCGAAAATAACGTTCTTTTGTTCGTACTACTACAGATATTCACCGTTGTGTTGATGGAGTGTGAACAAAACAAATACGAGAGACGTTTTTACTTTTTGTAAGGGTTTTCACAATTTTGACGGAGATATAGTGATATAGTCTTGGGGGCCTGCCCCCAAGACTATATCACTGTATCGGAATGAGAGTTTTATGTGTAGGGTGTATATTCGATTTGTTATGCGGTTAATTGCACCGGTTAATGGCATCATGGTATAATTATATATTTAATAACTATACATTAACATTATTATTGCGAAACTACCTAATTATAGGTATAAGTAGATCATACATAAAACTAATGAAGCGCAACTTGTGCAGTCCAAAATAATGTAGGTGGGTAAGAAAAAACATTTAATGTGCTACACTGAGCGCAAATATTCACGGGACCCTTATCTCTGTGTAATGAAATGAGTGGCGTGTACAAATTACCCCTGAATCCCTTACTTCTACCAGCAACAATAGATAGGCAATTGGCGAGAGTAGTCCTGCCCTTGTCAATTTGAGTAAATTGTTTGATTGACGCAATTTTACGACCTGAAATGTGACTAGCTAAAATTCGAACAGTAGAAATAAACGAGAATTAATAAACAAATGGCAGGGACCTATACATATAAGTATTATAAAATTGAGATTACAGACTCTGTTAAAAAATTTGGTTACACCTATTCAAATTTCATTGTTTTATACTAAGCTAAAACCTTACACATTAACTACTTATGCTTGAGCATTTTTCAGTTTGGTTTGAATCGATATTAATGTAATATGATTAACATTTCAGAGAATAGTTTTGTAAGAAAATACAAATTTCAGCGGCGGGTGTAATTAACTAAGAGGCACGAAGCCAAAGTAACTTGTCGAGCGTAAAGAGTTCTCAGTGAAAGAAACAAAGTCAAGTGGATATCTCACCAGTGGACCATTGAGCTATTATTACTACGTATAGAGAAGACGCCACACATCACAACTATGTTCCGTTCAAGTGAGGCTATCCGGCTACACTTGTAGTTGTAGAACGATGAACGAAACGCGTAAGCGCCGTGAAAATCACGGTGTTTGCGAGAAAAATACTCCTGAAACCGTTATGATAGCGCTACGTGTTTCTACTGTCTGCTTAGATGAATAATTATTGTTTCAGCGCTAAAGAGAACTTTAGTTGACTCTAAAAAACGGGACATAACCTTTGCTTATGATAGCTTCTCTATACGTAGTAATAATAGCTTAATGCACTGGACGCTGCATCCGACCAACGTCAAGCACTACAACAAGAAAAAACACTTCCACTTTTCCGTACTGCTACAATACAAAAAGTTTTACTCTGTGCTACTTTTTGTGATGATAATGGGTAATTCTATTTCTTACAAACTTATGACCTAAGTATGTACCTACATAATCAACACTACTACTACGTACTCAACAATCTGGCAACTACTGATTTGATGACTATAATTATTAGTATTGCGTAATTATGTATTGTATTGTGTAGTCCTTTCCTTTGTTTTATTTTAATTAAGTTGTTCGTGACGTCACTTATGGCAGCGACTGAAAATCAGTGCGTGGGCTTACAGTTTGCAACGGAGTCGCTGTCCATTTCTGATGTCACACAACACAATTATTGTTTTTTTTCTCTTTTGTTTTTTTTTATTTTATCTTTTGGCTGCTTTATATAATTGTGTTGTGTTATTTCAGAATAAATGATTTTTCTTTCTTTCTTTCTGATGATTGATCGAATGAGATATCTAGATTCACACTGCTACAAACGGACTTAGGTAGCTGCTACTATTTAGTTGGTACATATCGTCACCTACCTATCGACTACCTCTCGCACTTACGCTATAGCTGTATTATTTTGTATAGAGAGAGAGATAGGTACTTGCGATATACATTAATTTTATTGTCATTGATATTTGTTCGATTAAAATATTTAGTCGCGTAAGTTTTTAGGGTGATTTAAGCATTATTTTAGGTTGGGTGATCAATCTGCAGTTGGATCGTTTAATCAATAGTACTTAAGAGTGCGTACCAAGCCAGAAAAATATGGCAATGTCAGATGAAACAAACTTATATCTAATCTTCGCGTGGAGATGAGATGGAGATAGCGTGCTTCGCGTAACAAAAATGAACTAAGCGCTTTTTATCTAAATAACTCGTAAAGTATAAAATATTTTAAAAAATCGTTAGTAGCAGCCCTAGGTCATATGTTAGTGATATTATTTATCGAATTTTTATCTTAATTAGATACACCATGAACGAATAAAACCAAAAAATTCATTATTAGAGGTAACTTTGTGATTTTTTTCTATCGAGGAAATTTCATTCCATTATTTTTTTGCTCAGATAGAACCCTCGCGTATATAATGAAAATACCCATATAAAAATATTTTTTCATTTAAATACTATTTACTTGGGTAAATTTCAATTCTAAGATTGTTATTTTGGTTTATACGCAGTCTTAATCAAACAAAATAATTACGCTCATAGGTGCGTTTCAATATACGTTTTTATAATCATGTGATACAAGCAGGTTTTTAATTCACTTGTTACGTTGCTTCGGCATAAACGTAGCGGCGGCAGCGGTAAAATGGTCTATGTTTCAGGCCATACCTACTGCGGACCGCACGCGGCATCTGCGAGTGTCGCCCGTCGCATGATTGATTGGCGCCGCAACCACACTCTCCACTCCACAGGCACCCTCTCTCCGCTGACTACCGGCCCTGTCTACATCTTTTTATATGCGGGTGGAAACCACCGACAAATCTATTACTTCACATACTTTACCTAGGTACTTAATATTATCGATCGTTTTTTTTTTATTGAATCACGTAAACTTAATAATGAAATTTTTTTGAACCCCGTATTTAACTTAACTAATATAAGAAAGTTTGTCACCTTTAGGTGCAAACGGAACCCAGTTGTCTCCGCAATTCTGTCCGTCCGTCCGACTGACTGTCGAGAACACTGATTTAATTATAGGTACCTATATACAAGGTCGTTTTTGGGCCAACTATGCCATGCAACAATGATTGCTCTGCTGTTAGAAATAAACTTGAGAAATTATAGATAAAAACAGGACATATATACATTTCTGTATTTTATTGAGAAAATATCAACATACCATAAAAACTATTGGCCAAACCGTTCAAGCGAAATTAATTATCAATTAATTTATTTTACATTGTTAGTGCGAGATTATAGAGTTCGCGAAATAACGACGAAATATTTTTCGAAAAAACAAAAAAAAGATTAGGCGAGATATACCACATAACCCGAATACAATAACCATCTATCTATAAGTCTATAAATTGGGTTATTATCTGCTAATAAAGCGGTGTCACCCCGATAGATTTTTTATTTTTTGCTTCATTTCAATAGTTTTGCATCGACTTCTTTGTAAATCTCAATCCAAATTCCAGTGGAAATTGTGCACGTTCTCGGCCTCTACACGGAAACACGTAGGTATCTCGGGAATGCAATCAAAAACGTCTTAATAGTGGTGATCGGGATAAGGAATCGTCTCGGAACAAATCGGGAGGCACGAGTCCACTGCGCCAGCGCACTCGACACCAGTAGCAAATGTGATTGATCGACGCCGCGTTCAGCCGCCTCGATATAGGTAGGTACAATAACCACCTATCACGCACGATTTACTTAGACGACAAATACTTGTTTCATATTTTCTTTACATACCTACTCTATTTTATACACACCTTAGCGTGTTAGAGTTTAAGGATTTCGTATCACCTGAACCTGAACACGAATCAGTGAATAAAAAAATAAACATTATAACCTCTGTGATCATTATTTTTAAAGATTGGTAAGTATAAACAATTATGCGTGAGCCGGTCTTTTTCACAAAATTTAAAATTGTTAGAATCGCCACTATTGCCATCAAGGCATGTAGGTTCTTCTTCTTAGTCGTATACTCTTGGCAGAGTGGTCGTGGTCATGGATTGTCCCTTTCCGCATGACCGCTGGATTTGCAATGTACCTCCATTTTTGTATGTTTGTGGGGTTTCGGGAACATTCGGTTATGATACATTGCGTGGCAGATTTGATGAGGTCAAGCCAACTGGTTGGAGACCGACCATGTGAACGTTTGCCTTCGACTCTACCTTGGATGACCAACCTCTCCATAGAATCACGGCTACGGGTGACGTGTCCGAAAAATTTTAGGTATCGTATCTGAACAATCGACGAAAGTTTTATGTAATCCTGCGCAGTCCAGCTTATTCTCAGCATCCGTCACTATCCCCAGATTTCCAAGGCTTCGATTTTTCTTCGGTAAGTCATGTCTAACGTAGATGCACAATATTCATCCTGATTAGTTAGTTTCATAAACGTTTCCCAGCGCCTCGCTATTGCTTCTCACACCGATTTCCTGAACAGCCTATGATGTGTAAAAACTGAAGACCAAATTGATCTTTAAAGTTGCTGAAAGTTTGATCAACAATACTTTGACTCGCGGTTAAAAAATAACAACGACATCAATTGTTATCATAGGCCGCACGTCACTTGCGAGAACCATAATGCAATATTTTATAGGAGTATACTTGATGGATTTACCCCCTTATTCATAATTGCTTTTTAACGAAGTCAGTGTAATAGTTTGCCCCGTCGCACTCTTTCGATCACCAAATGTCACCTGGCAGATAAAGACTTCGGAATTTTAGGTAATCAACGTTTGATAACTTTATTATGAATAAGGGGGGTAGCCTGTACGGAGATTCCGCTTTTATGAAAACTTTTTATATGAATTTTGTATATTCATGCTTTGCTCGGAACTTCGTCTGCGTTCAACTAGGTTGCGTTCGTAGCTCATCGACATCGTTAAGTTTAAAAGCCTACAGAGTCTATGTAATGTGTGAAACCTACCATCATATTAGGTAGAATCATGTTAAAGCAGCAAATAAGCATTTCATTATTCGTCTACCATTATAAAGTAGCTTCTGATATTCATGGACTTGTAGCTCTATGAGGTAGCTACGAGTAACTACGGCCTACGAGTTCATTCGTTGATGTCAAATTGTATAAAAATATAATTATATTATTAAATATAAAGACAACATATAGTATGGCTGTTCATCATCAGCCCTTTTTAATTCTACTGCTGGACATAGGCCTCTCCGAGAGCGCGAGTATGGCTGTTATTTACAACAAATATGTACAAATTACAAAAAATATGTAAAAAGGCGTGTAGAGTTATAAGCATGGCTCTACATGTGATGATAACTTTTTGACAGTGCGAGCTATATGGTCTTGGCAACATTTTAAATGAAAATGTGGGTTATTCTTTTAAGAAATAAGATTGTAATTTCAACTTTATATTATTTTCCGTAATGCTATCGCGTAAATCAGAGGGCAGCTTATTAACCTACCGAGGAACTAAATTATTAACTTATTATCTAAGGTTAACTTCCGAGCTCCTGTATCCCCGTAACGAGTAACAAATGGTGTTACTCGTTACGGGGTACGCCTTTCCGTAGAACTTAGGTTTTAACTCTCCGGTAAGCAGATCCTGTAGAGCATTGAACGGTTGCAGTGATTTGGTGGACATTCACCTGGATTCATTAGTAAAGTTCATATCCACAATGCATCAATACCTGTCTTATAAATAGTTCAAATATATTATACAGGTTGTTGTTTAGGTCAGCGACGAGCGACTCAGGGTCGATAATACAACTGATACTGGTGCTAAAAAAATATAAAAAAAAAATACTTTATTTTTTATAATAATAAAAATAATATTATTTTGAAAATCATGTAATAAGCTAAAATATAGACGTAATACTCAACGGGAGTGCGTGGGAGTAAAGGGGTGGGCCAATGGCGGCTCGCGCCTAGCTCTAGTTAGTGCACGTGGCTAGTGACCATACTTTTTGTTAATTTTATTTCAAATTGAATAAGGTATTTCTCAACGCATTTACAGTATTTAATGGAATTAAGTCCATTTTTGGAAAATGTATTTATTGTACACACGGCTACAGATCAAGCTATACATTTCCAATATAAGCTGACCTCTCATTGTACGGAAATCCTATACAATGCGAGATCGGCTTATACTGGAAATGTATAGCTTGATGTGTTGCCGTGTGTACTACCGCTCCTGAGTCGCTTGTCGCTGACCAAAAAAACACCCTGTATTTACAGGATGATTTTTCTTTCCAGTCCGTTAGGGCAACTTCTGAACTACAGGTCTTAGAGAAAAACGCTGAAAGAAACGCAGAGATGAATTTTGAAAAAAAAAATCAGCTCATGGGTCCTTCCAGCGTTTCAAAAAAAATCACCTGTATACATATTTTTTTAATTATCCATATTTCTTCGCGTACTACTGTGCTGGTGATAGATTTGTTAGTAAGTAAAATTTGTTATGTTACATGTCGTGTTTACCTATAATTGCTTGTTACACAAAATATTTGCAGTTGAAATAATGTATGTTTAGTGTAAGCAAATGTTGGTGAACCATTAAATAAATAAATAACTAGCCGTTTTCTCTCTCTCTCAGTGCATTGTACATCGGTCTCGATTTACTTTGAACGTGTAAATTACACATTAAGTTGTTGTAATATCAAAATGATCAAATGTATTACGTTAACGTTATTAATGTTATATGTATAGGTAAGTACTTTTTATATCATTAGGTGTCTCGATTGAGCGGCGAGATCAACCGTTACTGTATGAACCAATAAAGCTATCGGTCGGCATTCATGGCCTGAAAGGGCGGAAACATGCAACGTAATCAACTCGGCTGGTTTTAATCATCGTTGGGTAGTTGTTCGACACGGGACCGCGCCCGCACATAAATGTATACTGTGTGTGCCAGTATGTGATGCGACATCAATATGGACATTCTTCATATTTGGAGTAAGTAGGTTGGAGTTGGAGTTATTTTTTAGTTCGTTTTTATCTTGTTTTATCTAATAGAACACTATCGCCATCACTTTTGATAGACATACCTACAACTATAGTCTATTTCAAATAACATGAGTTCGGTGACACATGGTATTTTATTAGATTTTTCAATGGTTAATGTTCATTTCGATATAATAAAGGAATACCATGATAGATCGAGGTTTCATGAAATATTGTGAGTACTATTTCAGAGTAAACAAATAGAATTTCAATAGATATTGGTAAAAAACCCTTGACCTTGACAACTCATCCTATGTGAAATAGAGTATATTATACATTTATCTCTAAAAACACTTTCAATGAGAAATAAAAGGTAGCATAGTTGATACTACTATTCTACTAATTATTTAATAATTAGTAGAATATTCTATTATTATTACTCGACTCAGATCTACACCTTGTGGTACACTTTACGAAAAAACGATCACATCTATAGATTTGAAAGTTAACATAGTAATTTAAATTGTTGTCTAGATGAGCAGACTTTAACCATATATTGTTTTCAGGGTCTGATGATGGAGTAGAAAGACAGGCACTAGAACTCCATAGTGGAGCATCGTATCCTAGCCGTGTTTGGAGTTGTTGGAATTGTCGTGAGATGATCTTTGACCATATGTGGTATTCCGGGTCTGATGATGGAGTAGGAGGGTAGGTAAGAACTCCATAGCGGAGCAACGTATCCTAGCCGTGTTTGGGATTGTTGGAATTGTCCAGTGAAGAACATTGACTATACATATATGGTTTTATTGCACTATCGCTCCTGGGTTGCTCGTCGCACACCAAAAAAACATCCTGTATAAGGTATTCAGGACCTGATGATGGAGTTGGAGGGTAGGCACTGGAACTCCATAGTGGAATGACGTATCCTAATCCTAACCATGTTAGTTAGTTACAATGATTTCTTACACCAAGGCCCTTACATGATACACAGAATATACGTTCAATTATTATTTAAGTGTCAAAATAAAATATGTGATCATTTATTACCACACTGTTGTGAAAAATATATGTGCACTTGTGATAACTACGCAACAATTTCGATCACAATATTTTCATTCATTTTCCCCAGGTAGGTTATTATACATTTTCTTTTGCCGTGAATGTGCTAAGTACCAAAAAAGAGAATAAATCAAGTGAGATACTGCTTTATATAAATGTAATTTACACGGTTACATTTTCGCTCTCTGCGAATACAATGACGTAACAGACTATAGGGGAAGCGACCGGTGCTTCGTTCTTGAAAATATTCTTATACTTTTTTTAAATATTGGTACGTATCATAAAAGGTTGGTTTGGTAGATGTGCTATCAACCACTCGCTACTATTTAAACAAGGATAATCAGTTCTTAGTTGTAGGTACATCCATTGTACGATGTTATTTATTAGAAACATCCATTACAAACAGTTTATATGTAAAGGTAGATTCCCACGGTATCTGCTTTCGCGGACGTCCCATATTCCAGGCCCGTATACACCGTAGGTACTTATAAAATTAAACATCAATACACGTAAAATTATGTCCGTCCGTAAAACAGCGCACCGTCAAACTACTCATATGATAAGTAAAGAGAAATTAGATTTATTATCTTGGTATGATTACATCGAACGAAACAGTTATTGTTGCTATCATATTAGGTCTTTACCTATGAAATTGCCGTTTTGTATGAAAAAATTTAAACGATTTTTTTTCATGTATTTTTTATTTGTATTAATCGAAGTAATCACCCATGCAATCAATGCATCTTTGCCAACGCAGAGGCAGTTTATTGATGTCCTTCTTAAAGAAATCAGCTGGACGAGAGGCAACAAATTCTTCAAAGGCATTTTGTACTGCCTCTCGGGTATTCAATTTTTTTCCCGCCAAGAAGTTATCCAAATTCTGGAAAAAGTAGTAGTCTGTAGGCGCAAGGTCTGGTGAGTAGGGCGGATGACGGAGAACTTCCAACCCCAGTTCTTGCAACTTGGAGACCGTCTGCTGTGCAGTATGAGGTCGCGCGTTATCGTGCAGGAGCAGCGGAGACGAGCGATTGACCAATGCTGGTTGGAGATGTGCCAGCATCTCCATCATTGCGTTCAGTTCTTCACAGTACACATCTGCAGTAATGCTCACCCCGTTTGGTAAGAAGCTGTGATGAATCACACCGGCGCTAGACCACCAAACAGTGACCATTACTTTTCTAGGGGTAAGTTTTCGTTTAGGGCATTGTTTAGGTGCTGAACCAGGATCCAACCAACTGCTGAGCGCTTACGGTTATCAAACAGAATCCATTTTTCATCGCAGGTAACAATGAGGTCAAAATTCCTTCATTTGTGTGTCTGTTGAGCAGTGCAAGGCACGTTTCGACGCGTACTTCGCGCTGGCGATCATTGAGTTCGTGGGGCACCTATTTGTCAAGCTTTTTTACCTTGCCAATTTGACGCAAATGGACCAATATTGTTTTGACGCTAACGTCGAAAGCTGCCGCTAATTCAGCCGTCGATTGTGTATCATCAGCTTCCACAATCGCCTTTAATTCGTCATTGTCGACCAAAGTCTTCCGACGACCGCGAGGTTCATTTTTTAGGTCGAAATTACCAGAACGGAAGCGAGAAAACCAATAACAGGTGGTGCGTTGGTTTGTAGTGTTAGCTCCGTAAACGTCGTTGATGTTGCGTGCCGCTTGTGCCGCGTTGCTACCACGACGGTACTCATATTCCATAATTACTCGAATTTTTAACGTATCCATGATGACGAAAAAGATTGAAATGCGATGAAAATGTTACACTAATCAATAAACAAATGACTACTTTTGGAAAAAGAATTCCATGTTTTTAAAATAAAATTAATTTGAAATTAGAATTCTTAGCCAAACAAAAATTATTTTGATTTGAAATGGCCAGTACTGCAGAACGGCAATTTCATAGGTAAAGACCTATTATATACTATACCAATCTATCGAATTCCATAATTGCTACCTAAATATACACAACCACAGTAAATAATAATAAAATTCGATATGTATTACCTACTGTCATCTCAATTCATACATCAAATAAAACACAGTTAAATATGTTAGGCTAACCAATTCACAAATGGGTGCCGCAACTTATCTCTTACATTCCTATTTCTAAATGTGAGCTAAATTTCGGTTTTATCTTCACAAATATCGGAGCTAGGGAAGGAAATAGGGAGTGCACCCGGAATATTTGCTTACCTACCGAACGGCAATTGCGCCTGCTAGCTGGGCAACTTGTTCACGACTACACCCTTTAACATGCCTCTATCGTCCTTCGACCCGCACATAACACATTATGCTATGTATGCCTGCCCACTCCAATGTAAATAAAGATCTTATAATTATATTATATACCTACTTTACATAAGCTAAGTTTAGAATAAGGAATTTTATATTGTTTACTTTAAGGTTTTAGGCTATTGTTTATGTACTAGGATGATTTATTGTTTATTATTTTATAATTATTGATAGTTTTACATTGTTTTTGTATTAGATATAAGCATTTTTAAATAAAGAATTTTGATAGGGCTCTCGCACGGTATTGCCACTTTTCAACATTGATCCGTTGCCATAGCAACCGATTGTATATTGCTAATAATAATAATATTGCACTGTAATCATTTACAAATCTGACATAGGCATGCGCAAAGATTAAAATTACAATATAAACAGCGCAGTCAGGCCCATACGGCACTCATTTCTCTACGCACTCTCCTTACATGAACAAGTCAGAAAGAGGCAATACTGCAGTACAAGTTTCAAGATTATTTCACCGCACAAATCGAGTTTCATTTCAAGCTGCTCGTACCCGTCCAGACCTCTACTCCTGGTAGGGTTCGTCAACAGCGTTTGGTCCATCGACGTCGGATAGAAAAAAGAAAAATCAAGAATCAGTGCAAGAAGCTTCGGTATTCTTCCGCTTCGGTTCGTCGGGCTTGTTAGCAACGAACATTGGAAGATCGGGGCAGATTGTGCAAGCTGTGGGTTCTCAAGGGCATTGGAATTGGCGCGGTTCGAGGGGCAGGCAACGGCCGCGAACGTTGGGTTCGAGGGGCAAGCCACAGCCACGAACGCAAATCGGTGCCCAGCGGCGAGACTACACGGCGGGTATCATCGAGACTACTGCAGCGTGTGGACGACACGGCGTGTACATCGAGACCACTGCAGCGTGTGAACAACACGGCGGGTATCGTCGTGACCACTGCAGCGAGTGAACAACACAGCCGGTCGAGACTTCGGGTTCACCGAGGAAGAGTGGCGGACACAGTCAAACGTCTTTGTTTCTTACGCGGTGCGCCGCGGCTCACGTCTACCACCTAACGGTGACAAACGGTAGAGTGAGTTAACGCCTGTTGGCGGGAGTAGTGGACCGGACGACACTACCAGTGGTGCCTTTGTCAAGGCGCACTGTACAGTCTGATCGCGCCAGTAAGGTGTGGGTGAAGTAGACGGCCTCTTGAGGGCACGGCTGAGGGTGTGGACGATCCCCCCATACCTGAGCACGCTACTTTCACTCATATCCCTCTGCCGGGCGGTTCCCACCTTTCCAATCCTGCACGTTTCCATTCCTGGGAGAGCGTGTTCCGAAGAACCACTCAAACAGGCTGATAGGGTTGTAGGGACGTTAGGGAGGTAGGAAAATAGGGAAGACGGCATGGAAGATCTCCCCCAGGCGAAGATGAGCACCAGGAGTCAAGCAAGAAGAAACAAGACGCAGTCCAGGGAGGAAGAGGAGTCAGCTCCGGAGAGCAGCATGAGGAGTTCTCAGAAGGAGACTCCTAGCACGGTGCAGAGTGGAAGCACCGAGAACACAGACAGCACGGGTACGGGTACCGAAAGTACAGAGAGATCCGAGCAGTCACGGAAGGACAGAACGTCCAAAACCAAGGAGGTACGCGTGTCAAGGGAAGGTACGGTGGTAAATCGGACCGGGCCACGAAGAGCATCAAATTCGGTGATTTCATCAAGTTCAGCGCAAAGGAGAGCCGCATTAGAAGCACGATTGGAACTCGAGCGAAGCCAGAAAGAGAAGGCAGATGCGGCTGTTGCAATGGCGAAGACCAAGCTGGAATTGATCGAACTTCAGGACGAGGAAGACTCATCGGATGCGAGTGACGTGGACAACAGCGATTACGTATCGGATTGGGTGGAGAAGTCACGACAGAAATCCATTCAACGACAGCGCGAGGGAAACCTCAAGAAAAATGGGATGCCGGCAAAAGGGGACGTGTCAACCCTTGCATCCGCGATCGTGAGCGCGATCAAGAGCGTGAAGGAAAGCAAGCCTGCTCCTGCACCGAAGTACATAAACGAGTTGCATCATTTCGACGGCAACCCGAGAGAGTGGATAGCTTTCAAGGCTATCTATAGAGATACCGAAAAATATTTCTCTGACATCGAGAATGTAGCCAGACTGCGAAGGGCTATCAAAGATCAAGCAAGAGAGTCCGTCAAGTCGCTTCTGTATACCAACACGCATCCTAAGGAAATATTGGAAGCATTGGAAAGAAGATTTGGTCGGCCCACACATCTCATAAAGAGTGAGATAGCAGCTATCAACAAGCTGCCGCCCATGTCCAACGACATAAAGGGCATAGGCATATTTGCCAGCGCAGTGGCAAATAGTGTCAACGTCATCAAGCAAATGAATCGCAAGGATTATTTATACTCAAGCGATTTGTCAGAAAAAATAATTGACAAAATGAACATGAACGTGAAATTCAGATGGTACGAGTACAGATCAAGCAAAGAAGACGAACCCATACTGATTTCACTATCAGAATTCCTCAACAACATTGCGGATCAATTCGAAGCGTACGACGTGTCAACTACGGAGTTCGTCAAGAAAAAGAGAGAACCATTCCGCAGTCGACCACTACGCAGTCAGAAGGTCAATATCACCAACTTTGCACAGTCTGACAGCGAGAGCGACACTGAAACTGAAAACAACTACGATAGCGACTCTGAGTTCGAGAGAGAGAGAGCTATTACGTTGAACGAGACACCGGTGAAAGAGAGAGAAGATATTGTCCTCGCAACTACCGGAGGAAAACAACAACCAATCACATGTCTCGTCTGTAAAAAAGAACATGGACTAGTGAAATGTCCTCAATTTCTCAAGGAAACCGTGAAAAATCGATGGGAAATTGTTAAGAAACTAAAGGTGTGTTTCAAGTGCCTGAAATCGAACCACAGACACTCAACATGCAAAGCCAACCCGTGTGGAGAAAATAATTGCACGAGGCAACATCATGCATTACTTCATGAAACATTACCCAAAAAAGAAGAACCGAAAATCGCGTCTGTAAACCACCTAAACTCAACAAAAGCATACGTAAGAATCGTTCCTGCGGAACAATGCAGATCCGATACACCGAAACCAATTTCATTCGTGGGTCACATTCATAAGGAAAACGTAGACATCGAAAGCTCTACCAAGTCGCACTTCGACCTTGACTCTTTGGGTATAACACCCATGAAGCCAGCAAGCGACCCGGAACCACGAGTGCTCGCAATACTTGATAAGACATCGAAACGTCTATCCGATGGAAGATTCACATGTGGGTTATTGTCCCATTCTGATAATAAAATGATGCCAAATAACCGCGCCAACGCTATGCAACGATTAATAGGTATTGACAAGAACATCGAGAAAAATGACGAATTTGAGAAAAACTATACCATACAAATTTATAACCTATTAGCGAGCGGATACGCAGAACCGGCGACGTGTCAACCTACATCACCTCGGACATGGTACTTGCACCATTTTACAGTGGTACACCCACAAAAAGGCGAGCTACGTTTATTGTTTGACGCAGCGGCACATACAAACGGAAAAAGCCTCTACCACGCATTATCGTCTGGCCTAGACTTACTGCAATCCTTATTTGGCGTAGTGATACGTTTCCAAAGCAGACCGATCGCCATTGAAAAAGACAACAAGAAAATATTCTTGCAAATACGCATGCGCAAAGAAGACAGAGATAGCCTGCGTCTTCTATGGCGAGAGAAAGAGACAGATGCCGAACCTCATGAATACAGTATGAAGTCTCTTTTCGGCACCACATCGTCTCCACGCTCAGCTACCTATGCAAAAGACAGAATTACTGAGGATTTCAGCAAAGAACACCCGCAAGCTGTATATGCCATACAAAGATTTCATAATGTGCACAAACACCTGCAATACGATTCTTATCAGTGGCCTGAAGATACGAGCGACTACTCAATACCTAACACGGGCAAGAAAAAGTCGAAAACCATAGCCACCATACGACGTATCAAAATACCTATTCCCGACTTATTACGATTTTCATCATGGAAACGACTACTACGAGCCACACCACGTTTCCTATATAGCGTCGACATGTTCAAGGCCAAAGTCAAGAATAAACCAGAACCCGTCGCCTCTATCAAGAAAACCGTCAAAAACAAGTCATGGAGAAAACGCAAACGTAAACAAACTCCTATCGAACGTGCGCCGACGATTACCACCCGTACCGTACCTTTACCCGTAGAGTACCTACAGTATGCCGAGACACTGCTCGTCAAAGCCATACAACAAGAAAGTTGGGCGAGCGAATTAAAATCGCTACGAAATAACCAAGTACCTAACGAAAAAGATTCGCGCCTAAAAAGGCTAACATTGACGCTCAGAAACGACATAATAAGAATCGAAACTCGTATATCATCAGCTGACTGTGTGAGTGACACATACAAGGAACCCATAGTACTAGACGGCAAGCACCCGATTACAAAGTTGCTTATACAACAACATCAACCGCCCTTTACATGCACCGGAGTTGACTATTTTGGCCCTCTTATCATATCAGTAGGCCGCAAACAAGAAAAAAGATGGGTCGCACTCTATACATGCCTAACTACACGCGCAGTGCACTTAGAGATAGTGCCGTCTCTGTCTGCCGACAGTATGATCTTATCACTCCGCCGAATGATAGCACGGCGAGGAGCGCCATCTATAATGTACAGTGATAACGGAACCAACTTTGTAGGCGCTAACAAGGACATGCAAATGGAACTGAAAAAACTGACCGATAAGGCTCAACAGAAAGGCATCAAATGGAAGTTCATACCTGCTGGGGCACCTAACATGGGTGGAGCCTGGGAGCGCTTAGTACGCTCTGTCAAGGTCGCGCTATCTGCCACCTTAAAATCTCGTCAGCCACGTGAAGAAGTCCTGCATACAATATTGTTGGAAGCTGAACACTTAATAAACTCACGTCCACTTACCGACGTCTCATTAGACCCTCAAGACAAAGAAAGTTTGACTCCAAATCACTTCTTAATCGGAAGATCGAGTGGCAACGTGATAATGGGTACATTCGACGACAAAAATCTAATAGGTACAGCCAACTGGAAAACTGTACAAAGATTGACTGATTTGTTTTGGAATCGATGGCTCACCGAATACCTACCTACTATAACACCTAGGTATAGTGCCAACTCCAAGGGATTCACCAACCCAGAAGTCGGAGACATCGTGTTCATCATCGATTCATCATTACCTCGAGGAGTATGGCCGAGAGGGCAGATTACCCATACTTACCCAGGCCCCGATGGCAAAGTTCGAGTAGTAGACGTTAGAACCACAGCTGGAGAGCTACGACGACCCACATCCCGCATAGTGAAGATAGCATGACGTCGTGAAACTCTGTATATGGTGCTCAGAAACTCATCTTCGCACGAGGGGGAGACTGTTCACGACTACACCCTTTAACATGCCTCTATCGTCCTTCGACCCGCACATAACACATTATGCTATGTATGCCTGCCCACTCCAATGTAAATAAAGATCTTATAATTATATTATATACCTACTTTACATAAGCTAAGTTTAGAATAAGGAATTTTATATTGTTTACTTTAAGGTTTTAGGCTATTGTTTATGTACTAGGATGATTTATTGTTTATTATTTTATAATTATTGATAGTTTTACATTGTTTTTGTATTAGATATAAGCATTTTTAAATAAAGAATTTTGATAGGGCTCTCGCACGGTATTGCCACTTTTCAACATTGATCCGTTGCCATAGCAACCGATTGTATATTGCTAATAATAATAATATTGCACTGTAATCATTTACAAATCTGACATAGGCATGCGCAAAGATTAAAATTACAATATAAACAGCGCAGTCAGGCCCATACGGCACTCATTTCTCTACGCACTCTCCTTACATGAACAAGTCAGAAAGAGGCAATACTGCAGTACAAGTTTCAAGATTATTTCACCGCACAAATCGAGTTTCATTTCAAGCTGCTCGTACCCGTCCAGACCTCTACTCCTGGTAGGGTTCGTCAACACAACTGATGGATATAACCGCTTGCTAATAAAGTATTAAAATGTACTTATCGACCTACTACCCACACGTAACAACCTGGATTCATCCCGTTGGTATGTAATGTAATGATTCAATGACCATTTGCCGGGGAGTTAACATACTGTAGGGGCGTTTAAACCCTAAATTTGGTACCTAATCTGATGGTGTAAGGCTGTAATGTAAGGCTAAACACTCGGATTCTGACAAGACATATCGGGAGATCAAACGTCACGGATTGTAAGTTCGAGGAGGTAAACAGATATTCCCGTGTTGAGTGCTGGACGCTGGTATGCAACTGAATTATCAGTTAAATTGCTCTTTTTTGTTGTCTCCTATTATATAAGTAAGCTTTTAACAGGATGGCAGTATCATCCTGTGTTAGGTACAATTAGTTAGTATGAAAGTTGCTTAGTAAATAGGTAATAAAGACTTGTTTAGAAGAAGGGATTTCATGTCATAAATATGTCTTGCATCACAGGATTAAGTTAGTCTAGTTTCATAACTTTCATAGTATCTATAGACTTGCAGTCTTACCAAAGTAACCTCTAATGCATAATTTCTGTGCTGATCACTATCTTTACTCGTATTTTTAGACATGAATAGGAGGACTACATCGGTGAGGCAACTGGAGCTCCTCATCCAGTATATGGAAGACCATACGGATCTTGGTTTGAGTTGTGTGTGTGGATGGGAGGCACAAACTCTTTCATGTCACCTGTGGGAGCAGTGCACCGCCATTTTAAATACCAAAGTGGATGCTTGCACTGGAAAGGAGTGGTCCATGGTGTGTGCTTCGATAGCTTAAAAAGTTTGAATTCTTGAAAAAAAAAGTATGGCTAGAAATCCTAAGGAAAACTCACCGGTTTTATCCAGGAACCCAGCGTGTCCCGGGACGGGAATTGTTCACAATCACGCACTATCACTTCTAGCGTGGAATAGCACAGTTTTTGAAGTTGATTTGTTAGTTTTAACAGGTTTTTATAATTATTTATTACGGAGCTCGTACGCGTGATATCTCAGTTTTGGCGACAGTAACGCCACACGTTGATGCGGCGGTCCGCGTAAACTTCCATTTTAGCGGGCTCCCGGTGATGAGGCGGGAGTTTTCAAATTCTAGCCATAGAAAACCCAACATTTCCCCCCACCGAAATCCGCAAGGATTTCCCAGTTACAATACCATGACAATGTTGAATTAGTTAAAACTTAAGGTATGTATATTATAGGTAATGCAATATAATAAAATAGTATGAGTGGACTGTATAATAAAGAATATAATAAAGTAAAGTTATACATAAAGTAGATAAGGATTTACATATAACTATTGGTTTGGTATGGAATTATTTTTAACTATTCAGAGTCCTGATCCAACGGCAGAGGACTGACTTTTGAAACAGGACGAGTAAATTCATTTCCGTTTGAGGTTTTTAAACCGATTACACGGACCACGCCGTCCGGACCACAATGTAATTTTGTAATTCTTGCTAAACACCACTTGAGTGGTGGAGCATCAGTATTGATTAATACCAGATCACCGATATTGAGACTACGACAATTGGTTAACCACTTTTGACGTTGTTGTAAAGTATGCAAGTAATCTTGTCTCCAAAGTTTCCAAAATTGCTGTGACATTTGTTGCACGGACTGCCAACGGTTCAGTCTAGAACTGGGCAAATCAGTTATGTTGTAATCGGGTACCGATAAGAGTTCCCTACCTATGAGGAAATGAGAGGGAGTAAGAACCTCGAACTCGTTTGGATCACTAGATAAAGCGCACAGTGGTCTTGAATTAAGCACCGCTTCGACGCGAGCGAAGAGCGTGCCTAGTTCCTCAAACGTTAAAGCTCGTGTACCAATGGTGCGTTTCAAGTGCAATTTGGCAGACTTGACCACGGCTTCGTAAAGACCACCGAAGTTACTACCTGTCGGTGGGTTATGTCTCCATATTACACCGCGAGATACAAAGCCATTCGATATGTTGTTTAAATCAGAATTTAAGAATTTAGTCACCTCGATCAGCTGTTTACCGGCTGAGACAAAATTGGTGCCATTATCGGATACGATAGAATGGCACAGACCCCTTCTTGCCGTGAAACGGTCAAAACATGCGAGAAAGCACTCTGTACTCAAAGAAGACAAGACTTCTAAGTGTACAGCTCGTGTGGCACAACACACAAACACGCACAAATAAGATTTGGATACGTGAGCGTTTCTACGAGTTGACTCCTTGGTAGGAAAAGGTCCGCCTATGTCAACACCTACAGTATGAAAGACATGAATATCTTGAGTGCGATATGTAGGAAGTTCACCCATTATAGGCTGTCTACTTGTAGGAGATACCCTAAAGCACGAGATACATTTCATGGTACGTGATCGAATGGCACCACGCGCTGAAATGATCCAATATTTTTGGGTTATTAGGCTTTGAAGAGTTCGTGGACCTACGTGTAAATGGACTTTATGATAATGATCTATAAGTATATTAGTGAAATTACACTTTTTAGGAAGTAGCAGAGGATGCTTCTTTTCATACGTCAAGTTCGACTGTGAAAGACGACCCCCCACCCTGAGGAAATAGTTGGAATCTATGAAGGGGTTGAGCTTTCGCAAGGAGTGACTGCAGCTACCGTCTTTTGATAACGACACTATATCACCGGGAAAATGATGTTTCTGAACTGATTTTACTAGAATATTATGCGCCTTCCCAAGGTCAGATACCGTGAGAGACCTTCGTTCATGAGCAGCTAATCTGCAGTGACGGATGAACTGATAGCATCGAGCTACGACGTTGAGCAGTTTATTATAGCTAGAATATCGCTCTGTTAATTCGTAAAGTAACTCGGACGTGTCAGTCTCAGTTGACACAAAAACTGTCTTAGGAGGACACTTGAGTTCAGGAGGATTGCAGTCTCGGAATTCGTCCATGGTCTTAATCGGCCACTGTGAATGGTCAAGTTCAAGCCAACCTGGTCCGTTGAACCATTCTGGAGTCGCTAGCAATACCGATGGTAAGGCACCACGAGAGCAAATGTCAGCTGGGTTTGACACACCGCTGACATGATACCAGCATTGACTAGGTACGCTGTCATGAATTTTGGACACCCTAGTGGACACAAATGTTTTGAGTGTGTAGCTAGGAGTATTGAGCCACGCTAGAACGACGGAAGAATCCGTGAACAACAATGTATCATTGATTTCGAGACGATTACGTAATATGGAATGGACGTATTTGATAAGCTTTGCTAGTAAATGTGCAGCCATGAGTTCTAGTCGTGGGATGGTGACAGTCTTTAAGGGCGCGACCTTAGATTTTGCTATGACTAGACTAACTTTAGTCTCACCATCCGCGTTTTTAGTACGTAAATACACGACCGCAGCATAGCCAAGAGTTGAGGCGTCACAAAAACCTAGAATCTGACAGAAGGTATGGCGCTCAACTTTTACATGGCGATCATGTTTTATTTGTGACAATAATGGGAGTTCTTTGACATATGCCTGCCACTGCAACTCAAGAGCTGATGGTAGACTTTGGTCCCAGTCTAGCTGACGAGCCCAAAGTTCCTGCATAAAACATTTGGCATAGAATATGCACGGAGCCACAAAACCTAGTGGATCGAACTGTCGACCTATTTGAGATAAGACTGTTCTCTTGGAAACGACAGGGTTGGACGGAGTGGTGGCAAAAGAAAATGCATCACTGGCTGGCGACCACTGAAGTCCAAGCACTTTGATGGACAAATTCTTTTCATCGTCAAATACAACAGGCGTTTCGCGATGAGCCTCGTCCAGATGTTCCAGCACCTGTGGACAATTACTCGACCACTTGCGGAGTACGAAGCCCCCAGTTTTCAACAAATTCATAAGCTCTTTCTGAAGCTCTACTGCCTCTTCTACAGTCGCCACAGACCATATCAAATCGTCCATGAAAAAAGCAGTTTTCAGAATTTGAGCGGCTTTTGGAAATTTGTCCGCTTCGTCGTCCGCTAAGGTATGCAACACTTTTATAGCCAAATACGGGCAACTAGCTACGCCGTATGTTAGCGTATTCAAAGCGAATACTTGAATCGGTTGATCTGATGAGTAACGCCATAATATATGTTGATACGGTCGTTGACCCTGGTCAACAAGTATCTGCCGGTACATTTTGCAAATGTCCGCAGAGAGGCAAATTTCGTGAAGACGAAAATTAATTAAAAGTTCATTGATATCAGCTTGAAGCTTGGGCCCCGGTAACACCATTGAATTGAGTGACATATTATTTGATGTCTTGCCAGAAGCATCAAATACCACACGATGAGACGTCGTGGTACTTGTTGGTTTGATGATGCAGAAATGCGGGATGATGTACTTCGAATCCACGTTCTGGACATTACCAAGACAAGTCATATGCCCGAGGTCCTCATATTCGCGCATGAACTTATGATATTGAGTTTTGAGTTCAGGCTCTCTTTCTAATTTAGACTCTAAGTTGAGCAGTCGGCGAGTTGCCATTTGACTCGAGTCGCCGAGCTCAACCGATGATCTAACAGGATATTTGACCACATATCTGCCCGTTGAGTCACGTCTATGCTGTTTGGAAAATAAAAACTCCGCGAGTTCATCGTCTGGGTTGCGCGGTACCTCAGAAGGCATGTTTTCAATTTCCCAAAACGAGTTCATCACTTGATCGAGGTTCATGGTGAATGCACAGAACGTACCATCTCGACTAGTACTAGTAGCGGTTGTGGCAGCACCGTGAGATGGGCGAGGGAGTTCAGTCTGACCCAATATGACATAACCAAATACTGAACTCATCGCAACAGGTAGCCCGTGTTCACGCGGCAGTATCTTTTCACCATCATAGATGTAGGGAAACAGATCACCTGCTAGCAATATGTCAATAGGCGCGGGTTTGTAGTAGGTCGGATCAGCTAACATCAAATGTTGAAACTCACCTATCACTTTATCCGAAAGATTTACTGTGGGTAGATATCCCGCAATGGTGGAGACAATGACTGCATCGGTAGATAAGATGGGTCCGGCTGAGTGTCGCGGCTTAACATTACAGGTGGTTAACCCAAACTCCTTTACCGGACTACCCCCTAAACCAATGGGTTCAAAATTGCATTTACGTCGCGACAAGCCTAGTCGATTTGCACAGTCTTGAGTTATGTAACTCGTCATAGCCCCGCTATCAATTAAAGCACGTACGGTGTGGTAGTGACCCCAACAATCTGCGACGTGTATAACCGCGGTACCGAGCAAGACTGTGGAACTGGCTGAGCACGTTAATGTTACTACACTAGAACTCGAGTTCGCAACAGAATCTATGTGTAGTGTGTGATGATGCTTGCTTTTGCAGACCGTACAACGTACCTTCGATGGACAGTCGCCGACAGAATGATCACGTAAACAATTTTCGCACAACTTCAATTGCTTAATTCTATCGAGACGCTGCGTCGGAGTCAGGTCGATGTAGTCGGTGCATCGATAAATAGAATGCATCTTTTTGCAATACAAACACTCCATGGACTTCGTTGATTTTACAGGTTGGTTTGTATCGAGAACAGCTGACGACAAAGTCGGTCGCTGCAAATTATTTGATTTTGATGAAAATGGTTGACTGGCCTTATTTTGTCCCCGAGTGTACGGTACACTTCTTGTAGTAGTGGAATTTGAAGTACACTCAGACATCTCGAGCACGCGTACGTGTTTTTCAATAAAAGTAATCAAATCGTCGTAGGTAGGAAACTCATTTTGCCCTAACTCCTTTTCTAATTCACGCCTAGTCGCGGGGTCAAGGTTACGCAAAGCGACATAAAACAACAAGAAACCCGATAAATCTTTGATGTTTAAAATCTGCAGGGCTTTAATGTTTTCTTGATATGTCTGTAAGAATTCATTAAGTCCCGAGACAGACTCATTAACTAAAGGTTTGAATTTAAATATTTTATCGAGGTAGGTAGTTGCTAATGCGCGTTTATTTTCATACCGTTTCACTAACGCACCCCATACGATTGGATAGTTATCCGAAGTCACAGGCATGGACTTCACAATAGTTAACGCAGACCCACTTACCGCCGAGAGTAAATAGTAAAACTTCTCAATATTAGCTATTTGATTACTGTTGTGGATTAAACTAGAAAATGTATCACGAAAGGTGGGCCAGTTTTCGAGTTGACTATTAAAAGGAAAAAGTTCCAATTTAGGTAACCTAGGCTTTACACAGCTGGCCTCCCCTTTCATTGTTACATTAGGCCGGTCTAAGTTCAAACTACTTGAAACACCGCGAATAAAATAGTACAAAGAATCAAAACTTTCGAGTTCTTTATATGACGGCACATATTCGGAATTATATTTCTTTTTTAATAGTGTAATGGCAGTAATACTGTTTTCGAACTTTTCCCTCCATTCGGGCAGGTCATGAATACGGGCATTAAATTCAATTAATAAGTCGGGTTTATCACAAACATTTTTAGAAACTTCATACAACGCCTGTAATCTCAAAAAACACATTTCTTTTGTGGTTATATGTGGTTGAACCAACTTCTCGTATTCCTCATCGGATTTGGTATCATGCTTGGGTGGCATTTTGCAACAAGGAAATTATCACACAACACAAAATAAATATGGCGGACGGGCGGCGCCGGTTAATTTTACGTAAATAATTTGCAAAAATGACTACTTGAAATAATGTTTTTGGAAATGAAATACACGTTGAATTAGGAGTATGGACACAAAAAAATACGATCTGAATAGGTTTCAGAGCTCTAACTTGTTTAGTTTACTAGATATAAGCAAATTAGTGCACTAAGTTTTCTGATACCTACGCCGACAATGAATGCAATTTTACAAAGTAAAAATGAGAATTTGTACCAATAAATACGTAAATTAATAGATAATTAGTTGTATTGATTTCGTAACTGGTTAAATCCTGGCTCGATTGACCAAAATGTGTGCTTCGATAGCTTAAAAAGTTTGAATTCTTGAAAAAAAAAGTATGGCTAGAAATCCTAAGGAAAACTCACCGGTTTTATCCAGGAACCCAGCGTGTCCCGGGACGGGAATTGTTCACAATCACGCACTATCACTTCTAGCGTGGAATAGCACAGTTTTTGAAGTTGATTTGTTAGTTTTAACAGGTTTTTATAATTATTTATTACGGAGCTCGTACGCGTGATATCTCAGTTTTGGCGACAGTAACGCCACACGTTGATGCGGCGGTCCGCGTAAACTTCCATTTTAGCGGGCTCCCGGTGATGAGGCGGGAGTTTTCAAATTCTAGCCATAGAAAACCCAACACATGGTAAGAACTTCAAGTAGTGCTTGTTTAATAAGTAAATAAAATTATAATCAGAGAAAATTAACCTAGAATGATATATCCCGATATAAATATAGATTATAGACAATCCTAACTAATATTATAAATGCAAATGTGAATTTGTTTGTTTATTTGTAACGCTTTCACACCTTAACTACTACACAGTGTAAATTTTATTATATTTGATTTGTTTCAGAATAATTATGAATAACATCGAACGATTAACCCAAAGCGCAATGACGTTGATTTTGCTTACAATCTATTCCACCAATTTCCCACCACTGACAATGCGCTCTGATTAGCTAACTCAAGGAAATATGCACTCTGATTGGCCGAGTCAAGAACATATGATGCAGTGATTGGTCCTTACTTTTCAAAATCACTGACTGGTTTCGGAATCGGATTGCTCGGCATTACTACTTTAAAGGGATTGATGATGAATAATGAAGACTGATTATAAATATTGAAGACTATAAAAATAAAAACTGACCAATGATTTTTGTTTGGAATTTGTATTATATTGTTTAATGTGTATCAATAGTATTTGTTTCTGACTGTATTGAAATGATTATAAGTATTAGATTGACTTTAAAATTCTTATAATAGGTATTGAATGTTGGTCATGCAATAATTTATTGAACCTGAATTCTACTATTTGAAATTATATGAGTCATATTTTTATTTCATTACATTATAATTAAGATATAGAATTAAATATAAATTTACAACAATATTTACACACTAAATAGGAAGAATATAAGGCAATTAATTAATTAATTATTCTAAGATATATATGTACACTACTACCATATTCTTGTAAATAAATTTATTTCATTTCAATTATATTTATATTTTAATCTAAAAAAGTCAGTTTTATTTCGCCCTCTCCAGAAACATTACACAAAATTCTGTCGATAATTGCGACCTTGTAGAGGGATCATTGGCAAGCCATGTAAGCTGTGACCTATGATTAAGTCTGGCTAAGCGGGATGCATCAATATTTACACCCCTTACTCTTTCTACACGCTCTCTGTCCAATGCTTGTTGTTATTCTTCACTACAATCAGGCTCTTGGTTGCATTGCAGTGCAATATTAAGAAGAGCACACAGAATAAAAGGCTTGCACTTGCATTTTAATCATCACTTTAATCCAAAGGTTTTTACGAACTCGCGGTCAGTCAAGTCAAAGGCGTAGGTACCTAGTTGCTTAATCTCAACATCAAATTCCTCCTCACTCTTCCGAGGTCAAGGCCTCGTGAGCAAGTTCAACGAAATCCATGTAAAACATCATGAAATCATGATTATAAAGATATTGTTATTTATAATTCAGTTACGATCGACAAAAAGTTAGTGCAAACGTACTTTTGTTCAACCGTTGATTTTGACATAAGAACGGTTGTGGTTCGCGTCGTCAGCTGTCAAAAAAGAACAGAATTGCACTACTCTAGTGCAATTCTGTTCTTTTTTGACAGCTGACGACGACGACGTCCGTCGTCACGGTCTATTCTCTATACATTCGTAGTGCGGTGCTACATTTTTCAATTGGTCAATTAATTAATGTTTAATTTTAGGAAGCTCCTATTAAGGTCGTATTATGTATCCATTATAAAAAAAAACCTGTCACTTTGTGGATCACTTTCATTTATGATAGTTTCTGTGTAATGTTATGATATTTGAAGTAAGTATGTTTTATTACAAATTATTTATTATAAATCCAAGACTGTCAATTCAGAGTAGTGCAATTCTGTTCTTTTTTGACAGCTGACGACGACGACGTCCGTCGTCACGGTCTATTCTCTATACATTCGTAGTGCGGTGCTACATTTTTCAATTGGTCAATTAATTAATGTTTAATTTTAGGAAGCTCCTATTAAGGTCGTATTATGTATCCATTATAAAAAAAAACCTGTCACTTTGTGGATCACTTTCATTTATGATAGTTTCTGTGTAATGTTATGATATTTGAAGTAAGTATGTTTTATTACAAATTATTTATTAT
This sequence comes from Polyploca ridens, assembly GCA_951394255.1. Lineage (NCBI taxonomy): Eukaryota > Metazoa > Arthropoda > Insecta > Lepidoptera > Drepanidae > Polyploca > Polyploca ridens. The sequence continues at coordinate 7,719,871 of OX596251.1, read as the reverse complement.
AAATCCAAGACTGTCAATTCAGAGTAGTGCAATTCTGTTCTTTTTTGACAGCTGACGACGACGACGTCCGTCGTCACGGTCTATTCTCTATACATTCGTAGTGCGGTGCTACATTTTTCAATTGGTCAATTAATTAATGTTTAATTTTAGGAAGCTCCTATTAAGGTCGTATTATGTATCCATTATAAAAAAAAACCTGTCACTTTGTGGATCACTTTCATTTATGATAGTTTCTGTGTAATGTTATGATATTTGAAGTAAGTATGTTTTATTACAAATTATTTATTATAAATCCAAGACTGTTCTTTGTCGAAATCAGTCAAAAACAAAGGCCCAGTTCAGCAGAGGACATCTCGTGATAGAATATGATGATGATACTAATTTTATAGTGGTTACAGAGTTGGTATACATATTTCAGATATCTGCAGCTCAGATAAGTCATATTATGGGCATCCTTAAATCAGCCAATGATGAAGATATCTTGGAAAAACGTCGTCAAGCTCAACAGTTGAGACTTTTGGCGAGTAATTCTTAAACTATTCTTGTTGAAATAAACATTGATTAAATTGTGCACAGCACTACAAAGTCAATGCATTTTTATTTACTGGAAATGCTAAAATTCTTCCAAATTCTATATAGAAATCGTCTTTGATATCTGGCTTATTTTTATTATTCCTTATAAAAAAATACCTCGTCAATTTAGTAGTATGTACTTACATACGAGTATGTTATTAAACATTATTCGTGAAAAAATGTTAATTGTTTCAATATTTTCAAAATATGGGCGCTATATCTAGCTTTCTTTTTGTGAAGTTTAAGTCGTAATATTAAGATAAAGTTAAACCAATGAATAGCCTTCATATTAAACCTTTAAAATTGGTATATTCAGTACATTAAAGTTTTACTAAAATATGAAATAAAATTAGCCTTTATCTAGTTTCCATATCATAAGTTTGCTTAGCTTGGGATTACGACTCAGATCATTAAAATAAATGAAATCCACTCGCAGAGCGCAGTTGATGTTTACAATACACCTTCTAGCCCATTTTAATTCTTTTGACCTATTCAAGTATTCAATTGTTTCGACATGCAATAGTCCGGGAGGTACTGATGCATTTTAGGTAGTATTAATACGCCGATCGATGGCCATCTTTTTCAATAGATCTTGAATGACTAATATGTGAACCACGCATCAGCGATGCACCCGCGGTGGGTTTAGGATTGGAAGGTTACGGCAGGGGTAAACTTTTTTTTTTACAAATTCATGCTAGCAGCTGACGCGTGTTCCCCCCTCCACCATGCAGCAGACGATTTTTTTCAGCTCAGTATTATGTCAAATACTTATGAAACCAGTTTGAGCCGGCGTACTATGTCTTTTTTTTTACTGGGAGTGGCTGATGACGGATGTAGAAGACTTGAGCACTTACTTGAGCAGACGGTCGGTTCACTTATTAGTCATATAAGATCAACTATACATTTCAACGTCAGCCGGCTTACTATGACTTTTGTGTTTGCAACGCTACCTCCCGGACTAACCGTCACAACGGAGTCGTCGTCGGTTGCTGTCAAAAACGTTTCAGAATACCAAAGCAGTTCAATCATACGTCAAAATTTTAGCGGAATAAGGTGTTGGTTAAAGTTCATATGCGACTCGTGTTCGATCGAATTAGCAGAATGGGACTTTTATAACTTTCGATCGAACGTCAACTTTAACTCAACCATAACTTAAGTTGGACCGTTGGTTGATTAGTGGAATACGAAAACACGTAAAAGTCGTTGTTCAGCTGAGGTTCAATTGCAATTCGGAGATAATTTTCTTAGCTGAATTGACCCCCAGATACTCTTACTGCCGCAAAAATGTTTAGGATTCTTAACCATGAACCAAGTGTGCCGTTGTCCCAGTCCATTCACCGACCTGTTAATCGTTACATAAAAAGTTGACTTGATGATGAGAATTCTATCAGGGTTTGATATGAGAACCCGCTCCACAATATTCCACGAAAACCAATCTTTTGTATCGCTTATTCGTCCAAGTTTTGTTCCGTCTATCAAAATATTGTAAACACTTCTTATATTTAGAGTATTAGAATGATGCTAGGATAAAGCTACTTACAAATGAATATGAACAAGCTTTACTATGGACCCAACTTTGAAATTGATAGATATAGAGAATACAACCAGGCTCCTCTTTCCCACTGGGCACTCTGGGCAAGTGCCCAGGGCCCCGAAATCGATGGGGGCTCCCTAATGCTGTGTAATAACGTATTCATTGAATGTGATTGTTAAGAAATAAAATAGTTAGATAAATCTAGAATGGGCTACATGACTAAAAAAACTATTTAGTCCGTCTTTTAATTTTCAAAAAATATTACATATATTTTTTCTTTTGTGTTGAAGGTATCGTGTGTTGAAGTTCCGGGTGTTAGAGTACACTTTTTACTCTAAAGTGACGTCACGAGCCGAACTTTGAATCGCTTTACTTTTTAATTTTTTGATGATGGTGAAGCAAAAAATACGTGTCCAATATTATTTGATAATCTAACTGACGGACCAATTAGAATTATTTATTTTTTTACCTAGGAATCATACCTATTGACGGAATCATAGGGGGCCCCATTATATGCCCAGGGCCTCCAATAGGTTAAAGACGGCCCTGAACACAACAATGTTATTTAAGTAAGGAATCCTTATGAAGCTAACCGCTTAGTTTCATTTGAGTATCATTGAACAAAACCACAAGCCTCATCCTGTCCAAGTGCTAACCATAGGAAATCATGTAGGATGTCGCCACAGCGAGCGGATGTTATCGACGCTATAAAAAAGAAAGCAAGTCGTTAGTGCCGATGCCGGTATGCTTTTTATTCTTGAATTACAAATTATAATGATTATATCTTTGTAGTACCTACACAAAAATAACTACACTTGAAATAAAATCATATCTACTTTCGTTAGGCTTTTTTTAGCACGGCTGCTGCATGTTATAATTAGTGAAAAGAGGAGGTTGTTTTTGTTTTTAACTTGATTTGAATAGCATGCATTTAAAATACATATATATGAACTACTTGAAAATGCTGTCCTGCCTGACTGACTGATTGATCCATAGAGTTAGAATATTAAAAAAGCGACTGTACTAGAGTACGATCAGTAAGCACTCCGTACGGTCGGTCCTGAAACAACGTGCGCGTACATAGTTTCAACGACTAAAATACATATAATGAATGCTAATTTTTCGTTTTTATCCATACTTTTATCGATAACTAATGACAAGAAATCTATATCGACATTTTGTCTGACTGTAAATCAACTAGTCTACGAAATACTTGTGAATGCATCTATATGGAAACTGCTCACGCTTCGCACAAGGTAACGTTGTTAACGCTATCACTCTATAATATTTTAACTCTATGGATTGATCTATTAAATCCCATACTGCTGGGATTGAAACCTTGAAATTTTGCTCACAGGTGCCTATACAAGAAAGGATTATTGTAAATTCAACATAACGAAGAGACAAATAGATAGATATACAAATTTTTGCTTACATAATACTAGGTGTCACCACGGCTCCACCGGTGAAAAGCGCATCAAAATCGGTACTCCACAGTACTCGACTTATAAACACCTAACGAACAGACAGACACATAGAAAGACCTTGCGATTTACAATATTAATAGTCTTACTTAATTGGATAAAGCAAATTTGTATAGGCAACGGTTAATGATCTCTAATGCGAGTGAAATCGCAGGGCTTAAGCTAGTATAATATAATAGACTAAAAATGCCTTGTTTTAATTCTATTATATCTGTTCAGGATGCTCGCTAGATGGCGGTGTCATAATTGTTCCGGTTCTTGAATCGCGCTAACAAAAGTTTTTTACCCGTTGATATAAGGGTCCAAGTTGGGTTTATTGTTTGCGTTAAGCCGGCTCGATCTCTAGGGGACTGCGGACTCCATGAGTCGAGGCTACTAACCTAACCATCTTCTTGGACCTCTTTTGTGGGGTGGCGGGTCGACTTTCGAGTCAGGAAAAATTGAAACCCCACACATATAAACTGAATAATAATAATTCTAGTGTTTTTGAGCAGGTTAAAAATAGTAATATGATTTCATTTAATAAGAAATAGCTAACTACAAAATGATTATAAAAATAAATACAGTTTTAAAACCTTACGGTTTATACTATAAATCAAACCCAGGTTTTAAAATTGACTCATCTCTTTTTGTCATATGACGTAAGAAAGTGATTTGGTAATTACTAAACTTTACTAAACCTTCTTTTGTAATAAGAGGGATTTGTGTTTCCCAAGATTTAACATAATTATATTTTTACTTGCAAATAACTAACATATAACCCGTAGAACAGCACCCGTAAGAGGGAGGTTGAATGTAAAAAATAGTATATAGGGTGTCCTGAAATAATGGTCCAAATAAAAACCCTCGAAAGCTGAAATTCCTAAAAAGTTAAATATTAGCAAAAAGGATAACGTAAAAATAATACATTCAAAAAATCACAAATATTTCTAAAACCATGATACTGATAATCACTGCAATCATGTTTTTTCTGATAGAGCATAATCTCAGCTTTCGAGGGTTTTGATTTAGACTATTATTTACAGGACAGCCTGTATATTTTCTTGAGTCTAAACTTAACAGATGTTTACAAAGTGTAATAATTTCTGAAGGGATCTGAAGCAGTTATCGAGTTTCGACCGGGTTTAACTCGTCATTGCTGTATTTAGCGAACTTTAAAGGACAAATGGGCCTGAAACTTATGTAGGTACCTACCCAGAATGTAAATAACATGGATAATACTTATTGTATAATGGGAGAAGCAATAAAGTTTATTAATTCAATGTGGTCCAGGTTTTTTCGTAGTCAAAATGTCGTAGAACAAAAGTAGCTCAGTTTGATGATATTAAAAGTGTAGGTACTTGTAGTTTGATGCATGTTGAGGGAACATCGTTGGGTCAATCAATATTCATCGAGACTAGAGTAACTTTTACTTTCATACACATTTGACTTATAAAATGCCGTTGATGCTTTTAATGTCCTGCTTTTACTTATTATTTATTTCACTTTATTAAGTCACGTAGGTACACTATAACTGTAATTTATAAAATCAAATTAAAAAGAAACATACACATAAATAAACTAAATAAGATTAACTATCATGCAAGGTTGTCGAACATGCTATCAATCTCACTAGCATGTGTACAGTTGTAGACAACAAGGTAGGTATTGAGAAACATTCCTTTAATACCTAGTTCAATGTCTGGTGCAAAACTTTTGTCAAACAACAGTTATTGATTTTAGCACATTCAGTTGTTTCAGACAGGGTCGTTTGAGGGCGCGAGCGGGCCTGCGGTGGGGGTTGGGGAAACGACAGGAGGGGGGCGGCGGAGGCAGTAAAATGGCAACCATACCTCCACACGTGAATATTTGATGGCTGAATCTGGCTGTGGCTACGGATACAAGGGTATTCAGGTTGTCAGACGCAGTTCTAAGACTGAATCGACGTAGACATTCATTAACTTCACTGATTAGGGGCTAAGCTTTGAAATGAGCTCCTGACGTAATTCTTAGCTGTTCCTTTGGTAGTTTTCATTTCAATTTACGAGGCCGGGGTGAATCCAGTAGTTGATAGCTTTTGAATTTCAAATGAGTTCGTTGATGGTATTACGTTTCAATTTAATTAACATGATTAGATTTTTACGCTCACTGCAGTAGGGCTGCTTATTAAATTCAATTTAATTTGTAAGCGTAATAATATATTTTTTATACATTTCGGTTGAACTTACTTCTTATAGGATTCGTTTAGGAACTTTGATAACTTTTGTCAAATATTCTTTGCTTGCTATTAGAGATCAACTCGGTAAATTTTGACAAAAATTAATTACTTATATATAAAATTCAAAGTCCTGACTGACTGACTGATATATCAACGCAAAGCCTAAGCCACTGGTCCTATAGACATGAAATTTAGAGGGTATATTCTTTGTGAGGAGCGCTCGTGGTGTAGCTTGATTAGCCGTTCTTAATCGATCGGCAAAGTTAAGCTACGCCTGTCGTGGTCGGTACCTGGATGGGTGACCGCCTAGTGGTATTTCAAATCGAGCGTTTCCGTGCTTCGGAAGGCACGTAAAGCCGTTGGTCCCGGTTATCCCTTAATTGTGATAGTCGTTAAGCTAGTTGGATGCCCCCTAGGCGGCTTGAAAAATTCCAACAGTAGGTTGACCACTAGCCTACCTCCACCGATCCGCAGTGGGCACGCGTGGTGGAGTATTGCCCATTCCCTTTCACCTTCATTTGTGAAAGGAGGCCTGTGCTCAGCAGTGGGACATTATAGGCTGATGATGATGATGATGATGATTCTTTGTGAAGAGTAGGTACCCACTACGAAAGGGTTTTTCAAAATTCCAAAAATTAAAATATGGGATGAAAGTTTGTATGAAAGTCCGTGAGTTTCGAAGTTAGGATCTTCAATTTTTTTATACGTGTCTCAGCGTTTTTGATAATTCCACCCTCGATGCGGGATGAAGTTGTTTTGTTTTGTTTTATTGTTGTAGAAAAATATGTCATTTGTTTTTTGTAAGCCACGCGGGCGAAGCCGCGAGCAGAAGCTAGTTACTTATAGGTATGTGAATATGCTTTGAACTTTTATCTTTGAGGTGCGACGCTCTTTTGGATTGCCGTGTAAAAGAAAAGTTTCTATTTACATATCCCATGCCGAATTTCATTTAGTTTGTATATCCTTTTGGTCGCCTATCCTATCCTACTGAGGCCGCGGCTGTGTCAGAACAGCACGGCACGGGTATCCATTAATAATTGATTCTCCCTAGTCGGAAAAAAGGAAATCTTCCTTACCCGGTTGCGACAAATGTAACAATTGTACGAATTATTTATTAGTCAGTGTCATGACATTAGTTTGAATCATATTAAATGATCTTGATGTTGTTGTCTTCGAAAATATCTATTCAAAATCGCCACGTGTGCTTCGGGATACGTAGAATTTGTGATAGAAGACAATCTTAATTATTCAGTTAATCACCGACGCATTTTTTCAGGATCATAGTAATATTTGTTCCTGACAATGGTTTTAGCTGTACCCCAATATAGGTTTCGAAAATATGCCATCTCGAAATCTCTATGATCGATAGGTATTATAATATTCTGCTTACCGAAAATTTACAATAATTTGTCAGTCGAGGTCGTGTTGGGAGGGATTTTGTTAACTTTCCTCAAGGATTTTCCTATATATTATTTCATTACTAATCAAACAATATATAGGAAAATCCTTGGACGTGAGCATAAATGGAAGGAAAGCTAAAAATTTTTTTTGTAGATTTTCGTATAATGAAAACCATAAAACCTACATTGTAACAATTATTATCTGCATGCATTATACATATACTTAGTTTCCGCTTCAGTGGTGTTTAGTTCGACATGAGGACACTTCCCGTCGGTCGTTTCCAACGTGCGGAATGTTAAAAAGTTGCATTCCTCAGTTCCGTGGGAATTGCATTCAGTACCTACGTTAATGTTTGTACAGATAATGACATCCGACGATCTGATATTCTGTTTGTAAATAACTTTATTACAATAACACTCAACAAAAATATTAAAATATAAACATATACGCAGGTTCTTAGTAACTTAGGTAATCTATACTTATAATATAATAAAGCGTAAGAGCTTTTTTGTTTGTTTAAACGGGCTAATCTCTGGAACTACCAGTCGGATTCGAAAAAATATTTCACTAATAAAGCTACATTATAATAATAATAATAAATTTATTGTGCTGGAAAAAGTCTTTACATAGATTGTAACACCGATTACTAAACTGAGTCAAATACTCGTATTTTAGAATTCGGTGGTCCTTAAGTCTAGATGGCTCAGGTTACCAGCCAATACAATTAAAAATACAATCTTAAAATATAGATAATCGAGTATTATAGGCTACTTTTTATCACACGAACGCGCGAGACAAAAACTATCAAACTATAAGGAGCAACCAATGAACTCATCGATTACTCTTGAATGCTCTATTTATCCTGTATCTTAGATACCTGTTTTGTATAAGGACAAGGTGGGTGGGGTTATGGAAATATATAACTAAATCTTTAATTGTGCGAAAAAGAGAATAAAAAGTAACGACCCACTTTTTCTCAAAAAAAATATATACCTAACAAAAAAAAATGTGAAAAAAGATTTTAATTTAAAAAAAAACCGCCTATAGGTATTGTTTTTTACCTAAGAGTAGGTACCTAACAAATCTAATTCATCGTCAACGTCAATAAAGGAGAATGGCAAGTTACCATGTTACTTGGGACCCATTGATAGGGGTACCGTTCATACTGGAAACTTATTAATCATTGTAGAGCGTTATAAAAGTAACTAAAAAGCAAGTGGAAAGTATGTTGTAAAAGCTGGGAGAAAAAAAGAAATGAGAGGTACAAAATATAACATAAATTGCCAACCATAATTTTTAGCCGTTTACAAAATCCAAGGCACCAACTAACTAGCAAAACGTTATCCATAGGTAAATCAAATGCATCTAAGTTGGTATGCTGAATAGTCGTTACAAACAAGTAAAGTCGGGTCGTCCATTATCCACTAAATCAAAAAAAAAAATGTTAGCCGTTGAATACGCAGATGGACTCAATTAATTGATATATTTTAACACTAGTGTTAAACTAATCGTGAAAATATCGATAGACTATCGATACTACCGGACCTTGATCAATAGTATTAATAATTATACTTCGATGTTACATCCTCGAGATTTAATTAAACCATATAGTATGACTGTATGAGTATTATTATTATTTATTTATTAGTTCACGTAGCCAGCAAGCATATCCAACTGTGACTAATTTGTTTTGCGTGAAACGGTAGAAGGTAATATGCTAAAAAGTGTAAGTCTAAAAACTATATTAAATTATTATTGTAAATAATAATATCGCAATTTCTCACATAATCGATAGTACCTTCTATAGATAAGTATAAATAAATAAATTGTCGATAGTTTTCAACTCTACCTACTTGGGAGTGACAGATTTTATTTGACGGCATGTCATGCTCGTTGCGTTTTGTAAGTGCACGAAGTCTTAATTTTTAATGAATTAAAATAATTTATAACTTTTGATTCCCAGCTTTTAGCGCCTCATTATTTTTTATATAAAGATCTTGTAAACTTTTCATTATAATTAATATAAACATGTACTTAAACGGTGTCTGTTTGGTCTTGGGTCCAAAACGGCCATCCTTCTTTATGAAAGCGGGATTGCAGGCTAAACCGCAAAGAAAAACAAGTCTTTCATAAACGCATTAAAATGCGTAGATACCTAATTCAAGTTATGAAACCGAATGCCCTTCGCCCTACCTATTAAAATGATAGCACCGAAGCCCTTGATATAAATTTATAGAGTTTCAAAGCTCACCATAGGTACCTACCATGTGGGTGCGGGCCTGATGTAATGTTTCATAAATTAATTATATTATATTGGATTAAAAGTACTCATATACACTGAATATCTAGACTAATATAAAAAAAACGCAAGTTTTTTTTTATTTAATCGGGCTATTCTCTGAAACTACCATCGAATTCGAAAAATTCTTTCACTAATAGGAAGCTACATTACACGCATTCCCGGGATAAAATGTAGCCTAAAATACTCGTGGATATAGCAGCTATTCTATACCAATGTTTTGAAATATCAGATATAGGTACTAGGAATAAATATTTCTATCTATATCATATGGGAAAAGAAAACAAAATGTAATACCTATATACTAAAATAATTTTCTAGGGAAGTATTTTTTTTTATTTTTACTGTTTATAGGTCTAGGTTTGACCACAATCTCACCATGGTAAGTGATGATGTAGCCGAAGGTGGTAAGCACACAAAGCCTAGAAGGAACTGGCTCTCAAGTGCAACTGTCGGAACACACCGAAAGGTGCTTGGCGACAGATTTTCAACATGAGGGTGGTAGTCAGCCAGGCGGGTACTGCAAAGTATAGGGTACTACCAGCGTGCTATGGTTTCCTCACGATGTTTTCCTTCACCGAAAGCTCAAGCTCATTGTAGTATTCGAACCCGGGACCTTCGTCTCGTTATCCGACGTCACTACCACTGAGCTATCATCACCTTAAATACGTTTCGATGACGTTACAAATAAATCACTGAATAACCGTCCATATTTAAAACCGGCTTGGTAATAAATTAAACTATTCCAGTCGCACCGGGAATCCAATTATTATCGGTAGGTAAGTAATTAGGTGTCTTGGGATTCCGCGCCGCCACCGCCTTCCTTCCCACTTTTCCTCTATCGATGCAGATAGCGGGATAAATGTAGATCGTAGATAAATGGTATCGATGCCATTGCTAATTCTATTTACGTATACTTATCCCTTTTTATATTATTTTACCGATATTTTAATCTTTTAAAAATACATATTAGTTATTTTTGGCATCCAAACTTGTGTAACTCTAATATTAATGCCTGTTTTTTTATCCGCCTGTTACTAATGGGGGAAGAAAGCCCTCGATTTAGCTGTACGATTATTGAATAAGCTGTATTTTTAATTTAGTTATAAAACTTCGCACTGCCAATTCTACTATTATTATAAATTCTCGTATCGGTTGTTTAGCCGTGAAAACGTAACAATCAGACAGATTTACTTTTGTTGAGCAGTGTAGATATGTGGAATGATGCGTAGAAGTAGTTCGTTTTACCATACCATATTTAGGCTGCTTTATGACATAATACACCTTGACCTGGTTATTTTAATTTATTTTATTTATATATTCCGCCAACGCTTTTCAAGTTGAATGAATCTCTATCCGTTATTTATTATATGTATTTACTACTGTTAATATAAAAATACTCATGTATTACTTAATATATTTTTTGAATATATTGTTAATATATGAATGGAAGAAAATCGACGCTGAGAATGTGGATTTTTTTAAGTGGTTTAGTATTTTTATTTTGTCCCAGATAATAAATAAACACACACTTTACATATACCTAATTAGATCAAATCAACGTGTGCATTGCCGATCCAGTCCAATGATGCCAATCAATCATTAATGCCATGTGTGTACGAAATAAGTATTGAAAGTGTTTACCAAACAACAAAAGTACAACTTGTTTCGAAACCTAAATTACTTAATTATGTTAGATAGGTATCGTATCTTTTAGCTTTGAAGGTTAAAGTGGGTAGGTATAGTATGTTACAAATGGTCAAAATCTAGTGATATCCAATGCAGACTGTAGCTGTAATGCTGTGTTCTAACAGCTGTGTTAAGTGCTTTAGAAGCAGGCGAAGTAGGAGGCACAGTGCGCCTACGCAGCCATCCGCGACCGGTTACGCGATATCTTATATCTACTATCCCACATGCATTTTTCCATTGTTTACATTTTATGACAATTCATTGATGTCATTGGCCTTGCTTGTTCAATCATGTAATTTAAGATTATATATAATATTTTTAATATAGTTATTATATTACATAGTTTTGTATAGACTTATTATGACAATAAGTTTAGAAGCTAGCTAAACCTGGAATAGGTTTATCTAGCGATAGAAAAATTTGGCCGCCGTTCTTTTGTCAATAAATTATTATTAAATTTTAATTTACTTTTTGTGCTTGTCGCTCATAGTAGGAAACACAGTTACCAACAGACGTTATATTAGATGAAGCTTCATAGTATGAAAAAAAAAAAGAAATATGTCCGAGGATTTTGTGTCCCAAAGTGAACACAAATATTTTGAGAGGCAAAAAAAAATATAGCCAAAAATAGCAAAAACTAATAATGTTATCAGTCGGGTCGGGTCGGACACAGTGGTAAAGTCGGTGATCACGCGTCAGACCGGTCTACGGTCGACGACCCCGCTAGAGCTTACGCGCTTCTCCGCTAACCCGGTATGTGTACAACTAGGTTTTTCAGATGATGATAACCTTATTCATGGACACTAGATGACTGAACTTGCCGAGCGCAATATTACTTTTATAATAAACAATGACGAATGAGGTATAAACCTTTCTCGTTAGTTATGAATTTTGTAAAACTTAGTAACTCATTTGATAGTTGCTAGAAATACTACTAAGTAGATAATTAAAATATATTTCGCAAACATTGAACCTTCATTTTAATAATTTGTGATCTCGTACCTTTATAAGCCGTAAAATACCATTAGGAATTTGGTAACCCTTCGTTATTGCGAAATTAATTTTGTTCCGTAAATGACGTTATTTTTGTAAGCTTGTGCGTAATCCTTTTCATATAAATTACGTGGTGTTACCCGTTACAAATGGATAAAGGTTGCAAATTCTATTAATGTTCTGTGTGGACATCATTTAATCCAATCTCTATACAATATGGAAATTATATAGGTACGTTGATTAAATTATGTATACAATTTTGAAGGGATTTTTGTCGCCTTTTCATAAATTGATACAATACATACTTACACGCTTTACTTCATGGAATAGAACTCGACCGAATAAATACGGACTGTATCACTTTATTCAGGTAATTCAATTTATCAATATAACGAACATCTAACCCTATAAAGTTATACCTCGGGAAAAAGCGAAACTATATCCTGGCTATTTCTATTTCACTACGTTAAGGTAAAATAGGTAAATAGAGGTTAATAAAAGAGTATTCCATTCGTAGCAGCACCAATATTATAAGAAACTTCCCTCACCAACTCAAGGAGTATCAGAATCCTCGGAGTAGACAATGCGAGTGGTGTTTAGTTCCGAGAACATTTGGAGAGCGGTACTTCACACAACTCTGCAGCTTTATAAAGCGCTGGTTTGGCTGTATATGGAGAACTGCTTACACGCACGAGTAAGTGCACTCGCCTACCAGTTTGATGTACTTGCCTCTGTGCAAAGGCACTGGTATCGTTTAAGATCCCGAACTCACTAGTGGTTAAGAACCTTTCGAAGAGACAGGCTCGCTCTAAGTGTCCTACCGACAATACAATAACTTAAGTCTTATGGTGCCATCATCCTCTTAGAGTTGCAAGTGACGCGGTGGTGCATGACCACATACCATCAGGTGGACAAACTGGCATCAAATCAACCTGTTACCTAATACATAGTTTATCTGGCATGACATGACCAAAATATCATCAAATATACCAAACGAAATAATTAGACAAAGCTAACAGAATAAAATGTACATAACGCGCAGAAGCTTTGCTCATATATTACGCTCCTGTCACGAAATATATTTAAGCGCATTATAAATATGCACAAATTGGGCTAGGTGAGGCGGGAGCGGACTCGCGGAACAGCTGCAGTGAGGACGCTCGCCAACGCGGACCCATATTTCAACCACCACCTGTTTTATCTGAGCAAGTTTTTACTGCAAGTGCCAAGTGAGCCTGTTCGCTGCAGCGCTATCGCGCGGTGTCTGAATGCACATGCACTCAACAGATTTTAACGAAGCCCTTTAATTTTATTCGTGTTTGCACATTACACAAAAAACAATTTAAACATCGATTCCTAAAATCGAGTTTGAAGAAATTATGTTTTTTGCATGACCAGTCTCGTGCTCGGATTCCAAATTAACATAATGATCCATATTTTTTTGTGGAAGGCGTTGGATTCCCGTGGGAAAATATAAACTCGTCTGGCGCTATTGGAGATTACAAACTTTCAACCCCACATTAACACATGAGTTCTTCCATACTACTTTCGCTCTTTCTGCTTATTTATTCTGTGAAGGTATTCATCTATCAATCTGTTTGTATACATAAAGTAAAAACATCTAGGTGAATTTTAAGAAATAATGGTTTTAATAGTTTTTTTAACTGGATCAACATGAGTACCTACTTTAAATAGCGGAAAGAATATATTATTTAGAAATCTACATCACTTAATTACATAAATTAATTGGTAATTAAAGAATAAATGATTTTAAATCTTACTGCATACACTTAAGCTGGCAAAAAGTAGTATAGTAGCAGGCAAAGCAACATGTAACCGGCTAGTCAGAAATAAAACCAATCAAGAAAATATATCTACCGAATCAAAGAAAGTAATGGCCTTTTTCAAATAAAATCAATATTACGAATAAAAGAGTTCAACGCGTTGAAATTTAATGGGATAGTAATTTTACCATTTTAAAACGGTATAAAGGTACATTTTATTAGTAAAAACGTTACCTACTACAAATAGAGAATAAACCTCAAATATCTAGTAACTTATTATTATATGTTTAAAAGGTTTATTTTATATGTTAGTAAGTGGCTCGGTCGAAATCTCGGTAAGACACGAGCCGCGGGGTGATGCGAGACGACACCAAATTGCCGACCATAACGTCAACGATAAAGCACTCAGCCGAGGAACCAATCTCTTTTACGGTTTAATCAGAACTTGACTTGCCCTACCTATACTACTACGAGCATGTACCTAATATTACACGGTTGACGCCATACGATCGCAATTTTACGCAATGCTCGCGGTCGTGGCTTCGGATAGGTTGCCGTAACTAATATCAATCACTCGTGTTTAAATAACATAAATTTCGGTAGCGGTTAACAATTGACCGTATTTTTGCAGCTATAGCTAAAATATACTTGCTGATTTATAGATTATAATACTGGTTTTATGTAAAAAAAAAGTACAGAAGTCATTATTTTATTGATAAATAAAGATGTTAACATCGACAATTGATTTAATGAAACATAATATATAGGTAATCTTTCGGTATATGTAGGTAACCTTTTTAGGCATATTTGCGCGTACGGCGATTGTGAGATTTTGCATAGCTAACATTTAAGTTATTTATTAAAACGAAAACAAATTATAGCCGAATTTCGACTCATGGGCGACTTCTAGTATTTATGAATATTTTTGTATTATTTAAATGTCTAATGGTATGTCATCGACCTAAGATATTTATTCGATGTCGTTAATGGTGTATATATACGATAATAATAACTGTATCCCAGGACCTGTTTCCGAACAGTCAATATCCTCATAACAACTAAACAAGAGGCACGAATTCAATACAACCTATATTCCAATAGCTTAAAGATAACTCACTAGGTACTTAACATATTAAGTTCATCATACTTACCTTATGTTTTTTTAGGGCGAGGATGTAAACTCCTTTGCAAAAAAAACGGGCACCTTACAGTCATTTGCTTTTCTATGGATAATATTACTATTTTTAGTATGTCATTAGCATAAATGACTATAAATTTCTTATTATCAATGGGAATATAGTTTTTAACACTTTAAATCCTGGAATCGGGTTTTTAGTCAATGTAAACAGAAAATGGTCATTTTTATGGGTATAATGAAATTAATACTATGAGTATTTTTATTAAAAAAAAGACATACTAAATAAAAATTAATAACGAGTATGACCTCCCCTTGCAGCGATTACGGCATGTAATCGTCTTGGCATGCTTTCCACCAAGCTTTTGATTGTGTTCTGTGGAATGTGTTTCCACTCAGCCAAGATCACACGTTTAAGCTCCCTGATGTTTTGTGGAAGTGGTTGGACAGATCGTACTCGCCTTTTTAGGTGGTCCCAGACGTGCTCAAAGGGGTTAAGGTTGGGGCTCCGCGCTAGCCAGTCCAAATGACGAATACCGACCTCTTGCATATAAGCATCTACGTCGCCAGAATGGTGGGCCCAAGCATTATCGTCCATGTAAATAGCATCTTCACCAATTACAGTCAGTGCGGGTTGTGCATGTTGACAAAGGATTTCTGTTCTGTACCTTAGTGCATTGAATGAGCCATTTTCAATGAATACTATCTCGGTACGATAGCGAGAAGTTACTCCCGCCCAAAACTTAACGGACCCTCCACCATAAAGGGTGATTTCTTCAAAACACACGTCGGCATAGCATTCCCCTGGTCTTCGTAACATTCGCCGACGTTGGTCCTCACCATTCAGACCAATTCGAGCCTCATCGGAGAAGAGTACGCTACTCCAGTTAACTAGTGTTCAAGATAAGCAATTTCCAGCGAACCTCAATCGAGCTATCCGGTGCTCACGGAGTAACTTGGGGGCCCGCGCTGGTCGTCAACTGCGTATATCAGCCGCTAAAAGCCTCCTCCTCACTTTCCATAGGCTAACTTGTGCTCCTCGTACCTCTTCAAGGTTTCTTTTAGGTCTATGTAACTGCATTTGCGATTGCTCAACGCCTGAGTCACTAAAAAGCGGTCATCTCGTGGTATTGTGCGACGTTTTCTCCCAGAACCTTGCCTTCTCTGAACGGAACCCGTCTCTTGATATCGAGTCCAGGTTCTTTGGACGGTTGAACGACTCACGTTTAACCCCTGTGAGACGTAACATTGGCTAAACCCCTCTTCCAGCAGCGCTATAATTTTACTAGCCCTTATTGCTTTCTCTGCCATTACAATCGACACAAAGATACCTGTTTTAAGTCACTATAAGGCAGGATTATGCAACAAACATAAATTATTCTACTAAAAGTTAGTTTAAGTTGCCTGATAAACTTTTAACCGCGAACCCGCGAAAACTAAGTAAAAAGTCACAAGCTGAAAGAGGGATCATTATTTTTAAAAACAAAAGTTTCGAATTTGAAATGAACTTTTTATCATACCCAGACCCTTTATTAAGTGTCAGTAACATAGTTTGGCTATTAAAACCACTTTAGAACTAAATAATTACCAATAATGTAGAAAAATCCAAACCGCCCGTTTTTTTTGCAAAGGAGTGTAGTACGCTTGCCCAGAAAATGCCTATTCACTCTAGCCATGAAGGTATTCAGGTTATGTGTCCGGAAACACGTAAATAATCATTTTTAACCGACTTCAAAAAAAGGAGGAGGTTCTCAAATCGAATGTATTTTTTTTTTTTTTTTTTTTTTTATGTTTGTTACCTCATAACTCCGTCATTTATTAACCGATTTGGAAAATTCTTTTTTTATTTGAAAGGGTACGCTTCCCGTTTGGTCCCATTGTCTTCAGATCAGGATTTGATTACTTCTTAGTGCACTTTGAAGTCGGTTTAAGGTTTTTGTAAAACAGTCCAATTGGTTTAGTAGACGATCAAAATAAGATAGTTGTAGAACCGACCTAGAAACCTAAGGAACGAGGTAGTCTGTCAAAAGAATATTATAAAGTGCTTTAGCTACTTATTTTCGCATTGGTTGAATAAAACTGACTTCGCGGATATCATTCTGTTTCATTCACCATATTCTTAACAAGCTGGTACCTGGTATCATATTCACTAAAATCTATTAATGTGTATAAAATCTTGGAATACATAAACGTTATTAAGAAGTATTCCTATTTGCGCACCGATCTTTTTAGCACCGATCCTATTATCCATTTGAGCACCGATTCATATTTTGGATCGGTGCTCAAATGGTCATCATCATATCAGCCCATGGATGTCCACTGCTGAACATAGGCCTCCCCCATTGATTTCCACTTCGAACGGTTCTGGGCCGCTTGCATCCAGCGGCGCCCAGCGACTCTGACCAGGTCGTCGCTCCACCTGGTGGAAGGTCGTCCCGCTCGGCGCTTTCCAATACGTGGTCGCCACTCGAGAACCTTTCTTCCCCATCGGTTATCGGCTCTTCGAGCGATGTGGCCTGCCCATTGCCACTTCAGCTTACTAACTCTACGAGCTATGTCCGTCGTTTTCGTTCTCCTACGAATGTCCTCATTACGGACCCTGTCACGTAGAGAAATTCCGAGCATAGCTCGTTCCATAGCTCGCTGAGTGACTCTAAGCTTATTTATGCGGCCAGCAGTAAAAGACCACGTCTCTGTCCCGTATGTCATCACTGGTAACACGCACTGATTGAAGACCTTTGTCTTCAGACTCTGAGGTATTCGGGACGTGAAGATATGCCGTAGCTTCCCGAACGCTGCCCAGCCGAGTTGGATTCTTCGATTGACCTCTTTGTCGAAGTTGGACCTACCTAGTTGGACAATTTGTCCTAGGTAGACATACTCGTCTACAACTTCGAGAACAGTGCTCCCAACAATCACCGGCATTGGCGGAATATGAACATTAGACATAATTTTTGTCTTGTCCATATTCATTTTGAGGCCTACCTGTTGGGAAACTCTGTTGAGGTCATTGAGCATGATGTTCAAAGCTTCCAGCGATTCCGCCATTATGACTATATCGTCGGCAAATCGAAGGTGAGTGATGTGTTCGCCATTGATGTTAATGCCATATCCTTTCCAGTCCAAGAGCTTGAATACATCCTCCATTACAGTGGTGAAGAGTTTCGGGGAAATTACGTCACCCTGTCTTACACCCTTCTGCAACTGGATTGGTACCGTACTCTCGTCCTGGACTCGGATTGACATGGTGGCTTTACTGTACAAACATTTCAACACTTCGATATAGCGATAGTCAATTTGGCATCGCTGTAGACTCTGTAACACCGCCCATGTTTCGACTGAATCGAAGGCTTTCTCATAGTCCACATACGCCAGGCATAATGGCCGATTATACTCCTCAGTCTTCTGTATAATCTGGCGGAGTGTATGTATGTGGTCTATGGTACTAAAGCCTTTACGGAAACCGGCTTGTTCGGGAGGCTGGAATTCGTCAAACCTACGTGCGAGACGATTCGTAATGACCCTCGAAAACAGCTTATAAACGTGGCTTAGGAGGGAGATCGGGCGGTAATTCTTCAATAGGGCCTTATCGCCTTTCTTGAAGAAGAGCACCACCACGCTTCCACTCCACACGCTCAAATGGGTACAACAATTAAATTCGAAATCATTCCCTTTTGAGCACCGATGGATTTGTACCTTCTAGTGTTGTGGTGTTTAATAAAACGTATCGGTAAAAAATAACAGTTTTAATATAAAAAGTATTATCGTTAGAGTACCCATTTTGAGCACTGATCAATATGTTAGGTTGGTTGTCAATTGCTGAACAAAATATACGATATTACCTAGTAGTAATAATAAATTAATAAATGAATTAAATTTTTGTTCCCATTTGAGCACCAATCCAAAATATGAATTGGTGCTGAAAAGGGAATAGGATCGGTGCTCAAAAAATCGGTGCGCCAATGGGAATACTTCGTTATTTACAATGCGGCCGCCGAGAGAATGCGTTTCTGACACCTGTTAATATTGACCAAATCACGGAAGCGATGGGACTTTAATTAATTAAACTATGCCTAAGAAAATACTCAACCATCCTGTGATATTCCCATCGCAAAAGGATGAGCCATTTCCATACTGCTTATAGGGGGTAGATTTTTTCTCTACACTGCTGTAGAGAAAACAGTTAAATTTAAAAATAATAAAAAGTTATAATGTACATCATATTATGGATTTGGATGCACTAGTTAGTTCGTGGAAAGTAATAAAGCAATGGGTCGGAAAGACGTTACGACATTATAATAACTGTACAGGCAGCGTAGAGTAGGTACGTAGCTACATGAAGCATAATGACTGGGCCCAAGGCCCGTGTTGTAAACTGTTGCATGCGGCATAATATACGCGATACGAAAAATACACAAGCTTTCTAACCTCGTTCCCTTTCCTATAATGAAGGATTACAGAAGTTACAATATATTTACCTACTGCTATTGACGAATTCATGTGAACTAGGTCTTGCGCGTCTTCAATTTTGTTATATTGTGAATACAGACAGATTTTTTATGAAATTTATTATTTTATGGATGAATCATTATTCACTCTGATTGTGGAATAAGCTCATGCTAGGTGTAAAGAGATTTTTGCAGGGCACTGTGCGTGGTTCAACCTACACTTGGCACTTTATTATTCCTAAACTCGTCTGTCGAAAATCTGCTAGTATAGTGATTATGTAAGATCCCAAGCAATGTTGCCTGGATAATTCAATTTCAGATTCCGTGAGCTACTATCAGTGTTAAATCATCTTCACTTAGCATAAACAAAAGACGTTTGGTTTACCTGCATCGTTTCTGTTTTATGATCCGATTTTTTTTTTTTTTAGGTTTTAAGTTTCCGTCAGTTGTCTTCTCTAGAACGTGGGGGGGGGAGCTGTAAAGCTAAAGCTTGTTAACGGAATTCATATTTTCGCCAAATCCTTCGTAATTCCAATATTTTTTGGTAAAATAGTCTCAATAATTCATAACAGATTCGGAATTGATGAATTGCATAGGATCTACTGTGAAAAAATGACTTCCATTAGCTTCCTTTTTAGGGGCCCCCTTTACGGTGAAAATGTAACAAACATACTAATTACGCCAGGCTCAGAATTCATCCTCTGTGTCCGTTGAAATTGCAATAATCTCGCAGGAATCGAAAAACATTTGAAGACTTAGATCTACCACTTACCTATGATGCGGAGACGCCTTCAATTGCACTTACACCAATATTTGTATGTAGTATTATATTATTTATGATGTATTTTGTGTAATTGTATGCTTTATTTGTGTCTAGCTAGGTAGTATACCTATTTATAATTCAAATATAATTAAATAATTGAATAGACGCGGAAAAACTTTGAATTTGGAGCAGGTCTGTGAAAAAGGGACAAAAGTATCAAAAAAATAAAAAAAAAATCCATAGACAAACATCGTAAAAAAGATTTTATTATAAAATCAGCGCCAGATTTTTCAATTAAGTTTTTTTAAGTACAGATAAATTATCATGTTTTTTCATTATTCATTGGATACTATTTTCTTTGATTAGGTAGCCTAGGTATGTCTATTTCTATGACTATTTTATAGGTTTCAAAACATAAATCGAGAGTGCTACGGGGTGTTTATGAGCTGACTGCCCGGGAGTCTTCTCAGTTTAAGTGTATTACGAAACGGTGGTAAAATCAATTGATTTGTTACGTTCTTGCCTGTGTAAGTGCCTTATTGAATGTATGAACTCTACCGCAGGCGAAAGCCGGTGTTTTATAATGTGTTCTACATAGTTTTTTTTTATGATATCTACCCACTAATAATCCTTGCGATTCGCTGTTGAATCAGAAAATTCTTCCATTCACATCGCGTATTCAATAAAAGCGCCAGATTCAAAAGCAGTAGCTATATTTTTCTTTGATTCAGCTTCCTTTATCGCGCTTTTCGGAGGCTATTAACCTATTTGCGTGACCTGAGCTCGTGCAGGCTGTGTGGTGCCTGCTAAGCGCCGGATGTTCACTGATAATCACTTCAATACCTTCAATTGTACAAACTTATAAAGGAAAATGTAAAGAAAGGTATGTTTTTAGAAAAATCAACATTCAGCGTAGTGTGCATTAGCGCTGAAACAGCTAATGACTCCGTTCGTCGTCTCGCCACGCCCGTACTAACATTCTATGAAAATAGTGAAACGTATTCGCGTGTGTAGTACAGACCGTCATTACTTCTATTCTGAGTACTTTAAAGTTTTTATGTAGTACAGGCCTTCGTGTTAAGGACGTAATGCCATAAGTTACTCACTAGTATTTATGGTTTGCGTTAAGGTAGTATATTAATCAACATCAAGGGGTTCACCATGAAACAACTAGGTACTTATATTACAAATATTATTACTTTTCACCTTGCCTATTTTTATTGAATATGAATATTATATCACGCAGCGTCTAAATCAATCTCACACATGTACATAAATACATCAACATTGTATATAGATTCATTCATATGAAAAAATACTGGCATCGTGATTCATGCTTTTAATTTGATTTCTTTAAAAATCTTTACACTGCAAGTATTGAACAACTCCGTGGGATTCTAAAGCTGGTGCAATTCAACGAGAAGTTTCCGAAGTGATTGGGTCGGAGCGAAATGTATCAAGATTTTCAAGTGATTGTATCACTGGCGAAGTAGCTGAGAGGCATCCAGATAGAAAACGAATAATTATTAACAGAAGACTGATTTTTGCAAACACCAGTTGCTTGTACAATTGCCATTAGGTAATTTACTGTGTTTACAAAAATACATACTCAACTTTACATAAATATACTATATGCATCCTCATTTTTTCTTCAATCCCGAGAGAACGTTTACCTAAGACAAATTTTAATCGAAATTCTAAAGAAATATTTGCAAATATTACAAGAATCGTCACAAATAACGTCTGTAATGAGCTTTATACCTACGAGATTTCTCAGGAAAATGAATAGATAAGCGGATTTTTTTGTGAATCCGTAAAAGATTCATGATATATCAATTATATAGTATAGAGTCGATAAGGGTCTCTAAGGAATTCGTGGTCATGATGGATATATCAATACAATTTAAAAAAAATGTAGGGCATTCGTTGCATCCAAAGAGTAACAGGAAACTGATACGACACTTATAGCATTTCATAGAATGTCCAAAAAGCATATTTATCCCGTTGATGAACTAAACTGTGATTTAAAATAAATAACCTACGTATAGCATTCCCTCTGTTAATCTTATCCTGAACATAACAACAGCGTAAGATAATACCAGATTATCAGTTCGTAGTGGGGCGTCGATCGAGGCAGGGAGGGACTAGTTAATTAACCTGAACTTCAGCTGTGGAAGCTGGCATAAGTCCCGATGAAATGAGCGGAAGTAGCGATATGAGAAAACTCTACCAACATCTAAACAATGATACCGCACCCGTCAACTTATCGGCCCCATATTGTTATTGTAATATAAAAGTTTTACTCTATTGTGTTATCCCTGTTTGTGTTTATGATATATATGAAAATAGAACAACAATCTTTTATTTCAATAAGTATAAATGTATTCCATCTGGTTTAGCTTTAATATTTGATTACAACATTACCATTTAAGCAATACTATTTGTATAATAAATTAATCAACATTTATTCATTGATTTTGCACTGGTTTATGTATAGCAACTACAGAGCATTTTCAAGACACACAATTGTTGTCGAATGTTGTTGAATGGAAGTGATGTAATGAATCTATAAGCATAGAAAAGTATAATTGCTGAGTTTATTGCTGGCTCTTCTCAGCAAATGCAACCTTCTGAACCGGTATTAGAGTATTAGAGTCAGGATGTTCATACTGGGAAGGCATTGTGCGAAGGTATATTTAATTTGAATAAATAATTTTAAATTTAGTTTTTCAATAATTCTGGGCGTGAAAATATAATTATTTGATTTTTTTTTATCTTAATTACAATGCTCCGCAAATGACAAACAAAATAATTTTAATGTTTCACCCGATCAAAAATCGCAAACTATGTTTTACTCCGTTGACATTTGCTGCATTATGTCATGGTCACTTCTAATCTAACCGATTAAAATACACTGGAGGTCACCCATGAGTCGAAATTCGACTATAATTTTTAATCACAAATGAACTAATAATACTTGACACTGCCAAAAATAAGTCCGAAATAGTAGATTATTAAGCAAGGGGATAAAGCAGTGTCTTCTGTCGCGGGTGACGATTTAAATCGCGAGCGTAACGAAGGACTCGAGGTTTACTCCCGAGCGTAGCGAGGGTGTTAAAAACTTGAATCACGAGCGAAGCGAGGGATTTATGACGAGTCCTGAATGTAGCGAGGGATTTAAGTTCACCTAAGACTAAGACAGCTTCATCACCAAGGAAAATACTATACTTTTCTTTCCATTTGCGAAAAAATTAACACAATAATAATATGAGATAAGCATTTATTAAAAATAATGACAATTAAAAGTAAAAGTTAACATTCGAAACATTGGTCCAATTATTGATAGAGAGAGTTACATTTTTGTTCGGTACATTTATTGTTGATGAGTTGATTTGCGTATTCCTTTTTCAAAAAGATGTATAATACTTTATATACAAACACAGATGTAGTTCAGTATAAATTTCGATAAGTATTCCAAATTTAAATCACATTCTCGCCCTAGAGGATGAATGAAATTCAGTACAATTTTCTTTCCCTGTTTTTAACAGATTAAAAATGACTATTGTTATGTTCGCTTTTTGTGGCATAGAATGTCACTTTTTTGAGCAAGTGGTACGAAAAATACATTATTACTCAAAATATAGCATATCAATTTTAACTATGCCAAATCTCACACTCCAACGTGCGTGCAATGGTTTAAAAAAGGAACTATAGTTTTTGATTCACGTATTGATATAATAATAAATAGCAACATTCAAATATTAGGTTGGTATTACAATGGCCAGGTAACCCTAACCATTGATACCATGCGAGTTGCAAAAAAAAAATACAAGTGACGACGTTTCGAAACATTAAATACGATTATTGTTAGTTGTGCAATCGGCTTTTTATGCACTTATGTATCAGGACAAATTTCTTCTTCATTGATGCATGCTTTGTATTTTAATAAAAATGCAATAATTTTAATTATATGTAATCAATTATACTTAGCTTCTTATATTTACATAGTGACGCTACTTACCAAAACCGTAGTGGTTGTGGCTATGGTGAAGTGAAGGGACCATCGACTCTTCTGAGTTTTAAACTTACGTACAGAATCACAACTCAAAATGCGAACTGTTATTATACAAAGAGATAAGCTCAAGCACGTCTCACAAAAGGAAAGTAAATAAATTATTTTCTTCTCTACTCTAAAAACATACAATGATACGTTTTCCAGAGGTCATCTATCAAAGGAGACGTGTCGTTCTTTGTGTAAGAGTAGTAACACTTCCGGTTATTTCACCGACTTTGATTGTCTATGCTTCAATAGAGACTGAGAACGTAGAGCCGTTAGAGGATTGTATAATATAATTAATTATTATTAATTTTCACAGATATTATTTACTTTGAAATATTATTTATACCATCTTGAGATAAGATAAACCAGAAATTAAACTCAAACAAAAGTACCTAACCAAATAGTTTTTTGTTTTTGTTATGATCCATCAAAAACAATTTATTTTCACCAATCCTAAGAATTTATTTTTATTTCAAAATATACTATGCGCTAAATCTGAAGAAGGCAAGTATTAGAAGGCTAGCTAGACGAATGAAGAATCACAGTCTGTTTGCTGTGACTTATTGAGTGCAAACACGAGCACGTCCCGGGCCCAGCAAACACTCGCCGAGACGCAGACTAAGCCACATCTTTGCTCAGTGAAATGATTGAACCAAACTTGATTTTATATATAGCATCAGATATTAACTCTCAATAGATAAAAGTAGCGATACAATTAAACACAGGGACAGATTGTTTATTATTAGATTATAACGGGCTGTTCCAAAGATACACTATCAAATAAATATTTCTTATACCCACATACATAGGCGTAAGTTTTATGTTATTGTTTCTTGATGTAGAGTTTATCTCTCGATTAATATCGTTAACGTTCGTAAAGTGGTCGTTACGTTTGAATTCTGAGTGTGTGAACAAAAAACACGTCTGAACAGATTCCCAAGTTGATTCCAATCTGTGTTCGTTAGCCAACGACGGTAAGTTAGTAAGACTTGCCGTTTTTAAAAACATTTCCAAGGTCGAGATAGTATATATGATCATGGGAGAGCTGTGAAAAAAATATACAGACGAACGGTGAGCGCGACAAGTGCTCGGCCGGGCATCGAACCTCGCCCGTCCAGCAGGTTTAGCTCGTCCGCACCACCGCCTTGTCTCCGGCCGCTCCGGATCTGTCTCTTCGCCTCAACTGCAATTATGTAACGGACACTGCCGCTCGACCACTCAACTTGACTCGACCAACCTTCTACATT
Organism: Polyploca ridens; assembly: GCA_951394255.1. NCBI lineage: Eukaryota > Metazoa > Arthropoda > Insecta > Lepidoptera > Drepanidae > Polyploca > Polyploca ridens. The sequence goes on along the minus strand of OX596251.1, from coordinate 7,694,264 downwards.
TAGCTAATTAGAAATTAACGATTCCGAGATTTCCGGGAATTTAATCTGAATAAGGTGTACTTGCTAATTCTTATGCTGATTCCGTTAACGCTTCTGTGAAACCCATAAGTAAGTAGCAATCGTTAAAAAAAAACACAACGACGCTCTGTATAAATTTCTTTTTTATGTAGCATAGCTGTAATGTTTTGTACAGATGTTTCCTTATTTATTTCGAACAACCCTTTTCAAAAATAAACGGGTATAATCAAATCGGCTCTTTGTTTAATAGCATTAACTCTCTAAGCAAGATAAGCCGTCAATATTATCCTGGGTGATCGCACAAACCCACAACGAACTGAAAATAAGCTTTCCGTGGCAAGTATCCTAATAATAATATTGTTACTAAGCATTTGAAGGATTTTAAGAGCAGGTGAAAGATATTCTCCAATTTTAAGTACTTTAACATAATCAAAAATTAAATTGTCTCAATGGAACCTGTGACTATCACATGTCGACGGCTCGTAATTGGTAACGCGGAATATCACTATCACTGTTATTTGCTTTCTTATTTGTAAAATTTTCTTATAAGGAGGTCGGAGATAGTATGTCGCTGGTATGTTGAATATGTACAAAATAACAAGAGGACGAGTGAGATGAAATTGTATGTAGAGAGCAGCGCGGTTACAGTGCATACACAGTACACAAGTGCGCGCACACTCTGTCTCTGCGGCTACCGCGGCGGCCGTGGTTTAACATCCCACACGAGCACTTTCACCCATTCCCTGCTCATTAGCGATGCCACACCGACTCTTCTGTAAACACTTGGCGCCTACAAATGGCTCGCCTTGTTTCACCCTCCGCAAAATGTTCGTGTACACGTATTTGAGAGCAATCATTTTGAGAAATCAACGAACAAAAGTCGGATCTTTGCGCTCTCGTTCCCCTTTTGTGAGCAAATATCCTACGAGAATCAGCTCCATTTTTACGCAGTTTTCATGAGGCACCTACTGTTATTGCGTATTCGGTTTTCAGTTCTCGAACAAATATGTTGTATGCTTGTTTACCGCCTCAGTGGTATAAAAATAAATATTTGTAACAGGAGGTATTGCGCCACTGCTAGTTTGTATTATGTATAGTCGTCCATTAATTTGTGGCAGGGGCGTGGAGCACCAGTGGAGCACGCCGAGCACATCGCCTGCATTAATGTACGTAAATTCATAAACTGTATATTGTCCAGTGCGCAGACCTTCAAATACAGTTGCTCGTGGGAACCGATTATACAAGAACTAAATGTTATTTGGTTATATGTTCGTAAAGACAGGTAAAGACTACTTTTAGGTGTAACGTTTTCTATGTACCAAAATTTGGTACAAAGGAACTCCTTTAGAATTTTTTTTTTTGCAGGCCGGTACCTACATTGCTAGAGGTGATGATTAAAAATCAATAAAAAAAGGTAAGTATACATACTTACCTTTTTTTGATGCTATAAAAGGAGTTCTAAGATTTTGGCATACTTTTCAGGCGCAATTTTTTTTAATGGCGGCGCACGTTGAAACCTATGTACATAGATTGGGGACCCTCATACGAACAAAAAAATACTAATTAATTTTTTTTTATGTAAATCTGTCATTGGCTGTTGGGCCCGTTGGATTAATTTTGGATGTTAAATCACATTAGGTATACTAAGAGCTGTGGATTTTATTTTATTAATAAATAAATTACTAGGGTGTATATGTCCTAATTACAGTTATTTGCAAAATAAGATCGATCTTTGACAAATCATTAACCATGAAAATAACAATAGTAGACATTGCCAGAGACCCGACTCCCACTTGCCTGTTGTTTTAATTTATTCATGTATATGTAGTTGTAGTTACTATATGCGATTCACGCGAGGATCATAATAATAATATTACATAAATTATATTGTGCGTTATTCAAGGTCAAAAACTATGCAACAGACCTACACTTGAAAACTGTTTTATGTGCATAAAAATACGATTCGAACTCGTATGAATTATTTTTAAATGTTAATTGAATTATCAATTGAGTTTCACCGTTTGTGCCAGACATTTTTCTTGACGTAAATTTTAAGGTGCTATATTCAGAAAAAATGATATCTTTGTGTGCCTGTATCTTAATTAATACAAGGGTTGGGGATCCGAGATTTTATTATATGATTTTTGAGATCTTAATTGAGTATTACCTTGAAGGAAAACACGTTTGATAGAAATTTTCTCGATAAAGTTTAATTCCAAAGTAGCCTCTAGATAAAATTCTTTTACACTATAACTCCGTCAAACAGGCGAATTTTACAGTAAAATTTAATGCAAAAAATTGGTAATTCATTCTTCTTATACTGTGAAGAACAGATTTTCTATACATTGCATGGTTATTTTATAAACAATTTATATTTGGTTTGGTACTTACGTCGTTTATTAAAACCTGCGGCTTGCCCGGGCAGAGCACTATACACATCTCTTTTTAGCACATACGAAATCACGGTGAACGTATTTATTGTACTACTCTTGCATCGCTAGGATCATTCGGCCGAAGCCTTTGTCGACGACGGACCTACGCTAGTTTTCGCGGCCGGCTCTCGTAGTTTTAAACATTAAATATTTTCGTAGCATATTCTTTATTGTCTTCAAAGATAGTATTATAGTTTGTAATATCGTATTAATTTCAGTTTAGTGTGATAACCTAGTTCAATAGTGCTTGTAAATATAAAGTCAGTTGTGTAGTTTTGTTTTTATTATTTTTATAGTGTCAAGTTTAGTGTTAAAGTTGATTTTAATATAATTTCACGACATGGGTAATAGAATAAAGACCAAGGAAAAACAAAAAGCAGCATTTGGAGCAAATGAGAGCCAAAAGCTCGATACATGACAAAAATTTAAATGTAAGTATTAACAATACATATTAATATTTTTTTATTAATCGTTAATAACATAACTAACGATAACTTATTTAATTATTTTAGTAATTATATATTGCAGTTAGATCATTATCAGTTTATCGTTCACGTACCGGATAGATTTATACGATCTTATATATAAGTTCGAGTCCGAGTCCGAGATCAGAGAGATCATGAAAACTATGATAACAACTAATTTGTTATTATATTTGCGGATTATTATTCTCTTACTTTACATTACATTTTATTACCAAATATAACATGATTTGATTATTATAATTATTTATTATGGTGTATGGACAAATACATATTTTAATGCCTAAAAGTTTTATTAATAAATTTTGTAGATGCTATAAATTAGTATTTAAAATAGGCTACAGTTTACAGTGTATTTCTTATGGTGTACTTAGGACAACTATCTCTTTTTATGTCTTATCTTTTTATTAATAATATTTGTAGGTGCTATAAATGAAATAAAATATTTATGATTCACAGGGAACAATCTCCACAAAAAAGTTACAGTAGTGAAAAGATCATGGTAGAACCCACAGAATAATTTTTGACTTCCTTGGTAGCGCCGCTGGCAGCTTATGATGTTGTCGCAGATAATGAATCAACGTTGTTTTTCGAAAATTTGGATTAGCAGCAGTCCTCCAAAGTGAATTTGGAAGTAAGTGAGTATGTATATTGTACACCTACTTAGGTCTAGCATTATCCGTTAGTTTTTAGTATCCGGATAAAACAAATATTATTTTTTTAGAGGTAAAACCGGTTAACCGGTTTTAATACCGGTTAACCGGTTATTTAAATGTTCACTCGTTTTTTTTCCACGTTATTTCTATAGCTCGAATTATAGATAATAACCGTGCCAAAGATTAAAAAATCGTAAATAGGAATTATTGTCAGTTAAAGTTAATAGAGTGGGTATAAAATAAATATCAAATTCATCAACATTATCATCTGGCTGCCCTGTTCCCAATCATTTGGGGTCGGCGCAATATCTACGTTTTTTCCATTCGTTTCTTCTATCCGTTATACCAAAATTCACTCCTTTCTTACTCATGTCATCTTTCACAATATCCATCCATCTCTTTTTCATCAAATTGATAATAAAGATAAATCTACAGAGTTAAATAAACTATTATTTCCATGGTTTATTTAACTCTCTTTATATAGACTACGCGGTTCGTTGCTTTTGATTTTATTTTGAATGACATCATAAAAACATAATATTTGCTTGGTTTTTAATTGCTATGAGATATAATGATAAAGTCATTATATCTCATAGCAATTAAAAACCGAAATGTTAAATAAAAATTAGATCAGTAATGAAGAAACATTTATTAAATTATGTTTATTTAAACATTTATTAAATTATGTTTCGTACGTTATAATAATCATTTCACACGTAATATTATGTTACATAGCATATTGTAGCAGCACAATAACTTGCGTGTACACAAACACGTGATTATTATTATACGAATGTTTTCTTGCCTGTTCTTCTCAGTTGAAGGCCGACTTACGAACTGGTGGTAGCTTCAGTAGCTTTGACCTTCATAAGTGCCCTACCAGGGCCTAAATTGAATAAATGGCTTTAAAGATAAAGATAAAGATTTTTTATTTGTACAAAGTATGGTACATGAAAGGTTTTACAAAAAAAAATATTATGAGCATACATACTTTGCCATATAATTGGCATGCAAAATATTAATATGATTTAAATTAAACACATGAATTGAAATAATTAAAACAATAAGTGACAGACCACAATTACAATTCTTAAAAATACTCTATTATTTACATTACAAAATTATAAAAAAATTTATGATTAATGTCAGAGAAAAAAAAAATATTATAAATTTTTTAAGTAATAATTATAATGACCATAAACAATAATATTAAATTAGCAAACTGCAAGTAAACCTTTAAAGAAAATCATTTATATTATAAAAACTCTTTTCCATAAGCCACGCATATAATTTTATTTTGAATTGCCTGATCGGCAATTCCCTAATATCTCTTGGTATATTATTAAATATTTTAACTGACATAAAACTAGAATTATTTTTAAACAGAGAAGTTCTACTAATTGGTAATATAATTCTAGTGGGATCTCTATTTTTAATTCTAGAACAAACTTGATCCTGATATCTATTAAATAATATTAAGTGCTCTTTCACAAAAAGTCCGACTTGAAAAATATAAATACATGCTAAAGGCAAAATGTTTAGCTTTTTAAATAGAGGTCTACATGACTCCAAAGGACCTGCTCCGCACAAAGCTCTAACACATTTTTTTTGGACGATGAAAGCTTTATTGCTGTTAGTTGAATTTCCCCATAGAAGTAGACCATACCTAAGAACAGAAACAACAAAGCCATGATAGGCAACTAGATCAGTCTTTTGCGTTGCTATGGTCCTTAGACGTTTCAATGCAAATACAAATTTATTTAATTTGCTACAAACGTAGTCAACATGTGCCTTCCAATTGCAGTGTTCATCTAGCATAAAACCAAGAAACCTAATTTCACGAACCCCGGTAATTTTTTGATCATTACATATTACATTAATTTCTTGTAAATGATTATTAGAGTTTGACTTTGACTTTCCTTAGATAAAAAAGCCATTACTCAGTCTTTGTTGTCGTGCAGACGGTTAAAAAATAACACCAATCAGTCAGCTTGCTGTCTGGCAGATACAAGAGCCTTCGTTGACAGTAGTTGCTCCGACAGCATGACATTAATGCTGGCGTTCCACAAGGCTCTGAATTATCCCGTACACTGTCCTTCCAGCATATCAATGATATACTCTCTATCAGGCGGGCCGTACGCTTGTTTGCTGCCTAAGTAGTATATTTTTTTAACATTTTTTATACCTATCATAAAAAAAAAAATATTATAAGTTATTTTCTAACCAGCTCAACACTATACGCATCAACACACTTCAATTCATCACAAAAATCCACTGCATTGGAGTCAGTTTAAAAAACGGCGGCTAATCTTCCTTTTTCCAAACAAAGAAAGAAACCGAAAAAAATCGAAACCGTTTTTTTTTGTTGTTCAAAACCATACCTAATAACCGGTTTTCGATTTTCGGTGAAACCGGTTTGCATTCCCTAATGTGTGGAATGTTGGTACGACAGACGAGGCGGTATTAAGGCGAACGCGATAACAGAGCCGAAAGTGTAACGATCAATACACACGCGTATCATACGACGTTTTTCAACACACTTGAGAGGAAAAAACAGACTTGTATTTCTTGGAGTAAATTTTTGATAATAATCAACCACACAATGAAAACGTTAACAAATATGGCGCGCAGCTTTTGTTTTTTTTTACAGCTAAGCTCTGTCAAACTATTTTACCCGTTTAAATTAAGAATGATTCGTCTACACACATATCAATTACATTGAGGTACAATTAGGGCATCGGAACCGGGAATTCCCGGTTCTGAGGGTTGCAATAAGAACCGGTTCTTAAATATAAAGAACCGGTTATTTCGGGTCTTTCGGTTTCTTTCGATTAATTTTAAAAGGTCGTTTAGGATGGATCAGTAAATTTCGTAGAACAATCAAAACACATAGGTGGTTAGTGTCGCAGCATGAAGCTACTTGTAGCGATTAAATAATGTTAATAAAGCAAAACGGCAGCTTGTGAAGAGCCATTTAACGATTTTTAATTGATTATGTGTATAATTATTAACTATTATTAATTGATTATGTGAATTATTATGTATCATTGAAATTCCTATTATGTTCCTAAAATTTAATAATACCTATAAGTAATTTATTGTTCATCATCTACATATCCTGTTCCCAGCTATTTGTGGTCGATGCAATATGTTTGCTTCTTCCATTTTGCCTTTCTATCCGATATAATAGCATTCACTCCTTTCTTATTTACACTTCCCGTGTATCCAACCACTTCCATATTCATAACTCTATTACTCACGTGGCTTTCATTCCTCCTCATAACATGTCCATACCGCTACTTTCAAGCTTCCTCTTATGTATTCATTATTTATCATATCCATTCTTGTCACTTCATACATCCATCTCAACATAATCATCTCAGCTGCATGTCTTTCATTCATTTTCTATACCTAATGCCCAACATTCTGAACCATATATTAAGACTAAGACCTGTCATCACGGACTATATATTTGTTTGACCTTGGATCACATGTTTACTTTGTGACCTGTCGTCAATTCATCCAATCTACATCGTTCTGCATTTGTGAACCGAGGTACCAGAAGTCGTAGAAGACTGGTACTGAAACTCCATCAAGTAAAATAGACGCGAAAATAGAAATACTGCCAAAATCGCAGATATGAAGCAATATTGCTTCATGATCGCAGAACATATGTTCAGTTTTAGTTCAGCTAATTTTCAAGCTCTCTCCAGCTCTTGTAGCCATTTCAACATCTACTCTTTCAACGACAAATCATCCATTACCACCAGGAAGAGATAAGGCATCATAGCAGACCCTTAGTGTAAGCCGCCACCTAAATTTAACGTATCGTTATCTATAAGTACAGTAGTACCCAATTAATATGGCTTACCGATGTACATGCGCCGAAGATAAATATTTTTAAAGCGCGGGAAACGCTATTGGTCAGCAGCTGCCGCTATGTTAGCGCGCGCCGTGTGGAGAGGCGTGACTTGCGAGAAACGGAAACGGAACTAACAGCTGCAGTGTATTGTGAACCTTAGATCTCTACTATAAGGATAGTAGAGATCTAAGGTTGATTGTAAGTTTTAAGCATTCTTTCGTTAATCTTCGGGGCCATACTTTCTTTTCTGTGCGAACGACGTTCACGACGCGACATATCAGTTGGATAATACTGTAATTTGTTATGTTAGGTACATTTTTATTTTAAAAAATCTAATATAAATAAAAAAACTGGTTCGTTAAAAGACTTGATTACATTTATGTTATTTTAATCAAAAGCTGTGATTCAGAAATCACTGTTTGATTGTCATTCTACGACATATTCGAACATAGAAATCTATTTTATTGTTATTATTATACTACCTATAATGTTTTTGATCATAAATTAATTAAAAGAACAAAAGTTTATATCGAATAATTAATGGAACCGAAAGAACCGGGTACCCGGTTCTGGATTAGAACCAGAACCGAAAAAACCGGTTCTCAATATATGGCCGGTTCTCGATGCCCTAGGTACAATCTTAACATAATTAATAATAATAATACTACATTGCCTGTGTCACAGAGCGCATTGACTTCTTGAAGCAAAAAGTTCATGCGTGGGTACGCCGTATTCGCCGCTACAGAGAGCGTGTGGATCGATTCCAACAGAATCACTTCTTCCAGAGTGACCAGAGGAAGGTATACCGAAAGTACCAAGGAAGGGAACCGACCAACGTGTGTTGGATGGACAGCTGCCAAGTGCTACTGCCATGATTAATTTCTGGCGTAGTATCTGGTCAATGCCTGTCCAACACACCGAGGGTGATTGGATGAGTGTTGTCAAACGTGAGTGTAAGTCCATCGAACCAATGGAGGCCATTACCATCAGCCCCAATGACATAAGTTGTGCAATCCGCACGACCCAGAACTGGAAAAGTCCTGGGCCGGATGGATTGCACAACTTTTGAATAAAGTGGTTTCGATGCTCACACGAACGGTTGGCAACGCAATTCCAACAAGCTCTTGAGTTTGGTTCCCTGCCAATTTTCCTTACAACCGGTGTTACCTCCTTGTGATAGTACCACGGAAGCGAAAAACTATCGACCCATCGCGTGCTTGCCTACACTATACAAGCTCCTTACATCCATTTTGAGAACAAAAATTAATACGCACATTGTTTCGAACAACGTTTTGGCCTCCTCTCAAAATGGATGTAGGGTTGGGTCCCGTGGTACCAAAGAGCTCCTCCTCATTGACATGACAATTTGCCAACAGGTCCGCGGGACAGGTGAGCCGTCTCGGCTGCCTGGATTGACTACAAGAAGGCATTTGATTCGGTGCCTCACTCATGGCTGGAGAGGATCTTGGAACTGTATAAAGTTGATACAGCTTTAAGATCCTTCTTAAGCGCATGTATGAGATAGTGGATCACAGTCCTTCATCAACCAGGTGGTGGTGATGGCACCTCTGGCCCGCAGGACTTTATAAGAATTCAGCGAGATATTTTCCAGGGTGACAGTTTGAGTCATCTGTGGTTCTGCCTAGCTTTGAATCCGCTCAGTACTCTGCTGAAGGATTCAGGACTAGGCTGCCGGCTTCGGAGAGGTGGTGAGAGCATTTCTCACCTGTTGTACGTATGGATGACCTTAAACTGTTTGCACCAAAACGTCAGAACTTGTTGGAGCTACTGAAGATTACAGAAGTGTTTAGTAGCGGCATCAAGATGGAATTTGGTATAGATAAGTATGCGGTCATGCATGTACAGCGGGGGAAAGTCGTAAATTCGAAAAATTTACAGCTTTCTGAGATAATGTCTCTCAGATCTCTCTCCGAAACAGAAACCCATAAGTACCTTGTTATGTCACAGTGGTTGGGTATTGTGGACGGGGACATAAAGCGGGCGGTGAAGGAGCGCTTCTTCTGTCACCTGACAAAAGTACTGAACAGTCTATTATCGGGTGGCAACAAGGTGCGCGCCTTCAATGCCCCTGCTCACATACTCCTTTGGCATACTAAGGTGAACTCAAAGTGAGCTAGACGCCCTGGATAGAAGGGCCCGTCTTCTGCTCACAACTCATCGCATACTACACCCACGCTCGTCTGTTAAGAGATTGTACATCCCGCGTAAATGTGGAGGCCGTGGCTATTTAAACGCCAAGGACCTCCACAACCACGAGGTGTGCAGTCTTAGGAAGTATTTCCTTGACAACGAGTGTGGGATGCATCGCGATGTGGTGGCAGTGGATAGGAGCCTCACCCCATTATCCTTGGCAAACGAGAACTGGCGCAAACCAAAGGTGCTAAGTATCGAGGACCGCAGGGACGTATGGAAGAGTAAGGAGCTACACGGGCGGTTCTACAGGGCCCTAACAGTGCCCGATGTAGATTTTCTCGCGTCAGTGAACTGGCTATGCTTTGGTGACCTATTTGGGGAAACCGAAGGTTTTGTCTGTGCAATTGCGGACGAAGTTATCAAGACGAATAACTACCGAAGATATATCCTGAAGGACGGTACGGTCGACATCTGTCGAGCATGCCGCATTCCGCTCCGGGACACCGTCCCAGAGATTCACTCAGGCATATTATCTCCGGCTGTTCTCATCTTGCTAACGGTGAGTACATGCACGGACATAACCTAGTAGTAGCCAGAATCATTCACCAGCAACTTGCTCTTTGATACGGCCTTGTATAGTCCGAAATACCGTACTATAAGTACGCACCTGCGCCAGTTCTCGAAAATTGTCATGTCACGCTCTATTGGGATCGATCTATAATAGTACTGTCCGTGATGAGAGAGCACGATATAAGGCTTATTAGCCTCATATCGTGCTGACATCACCATCCCCCATGACGAGAATCTCGTGAAGGCCGAGAAGGACAAGCTCAGCAAGTACCTTGACTTGGCTCACGAGGTAACCGCCATGTGGGATGTTGATTCGACGATCATTGTTCCGACAGTTGTTTCGGCGAACGGTCTCATAGCGAAGAGTCTCGACCAACATCTTAAGAGGCTTTCGCTAGATGGCTGGGTCAAGGGTCAGATACAGAAGGCGGCACTCCTGGACACGGCGCGCATCGTCAGGAGATTCCTCTCTCTGCAGCCCTAACCACCGGTAGCTTGGGCCCTACCCCGCTGCCGGCGGCACACTAAGATTAGGTTTTTTTATAACATTGTTAGATTTTGTAAAGATATTCTTTATAATATTTTTAGATTAGATTAGATTTTTTATAATATTTTTGATATTTTATACTAATGTTATAAAAAAAATATTTTAAGAATCAAAATAAATTAAGTGAATAATAATAATACACAGTTCCCATAATACTATCATCCACTGGTATAGTACCTCATACTTTTCACACCAGGCTAAAAATACTCGGAATCCATAAAATGACATACATCCAACTACAAAAAGCCGTTACCTTGAACACATGTAGGATAGTCCGCAAATTCTTGACAATAGACCAATAATATCACACAACAAACAAATACACACTCATGAACACTCTACCATTTTTTTTCTTTTGGCCAAAAGCCCGCGATAAAATGTAAATACCCTACCAGTAAGTAGGAGAAATTTAAAAGAAAGTAAAAAAATAATAATAATACGTATTACCAAAATAATTGTTTACAATTTTTCTTATTTAATTGGGATTATACCTATCATAAAACTGTGCGGTAATGTAAAGTAAAAAGCACTAGCTAGTGCGTAATAAGCTGCATTCAGTTACTAAAAACGGTTCAATAAATGTCACTTTACGAGCAAGTGTGGAAAAATAAATTATGTCCCCAGTCCTCACAGCTCATATATTATATCCTCATTGCTGAGGTTTGAACTTCTCCTTACATAGAACTTAACGCCATTTTTAATAGACTAGTTAGCCTTCGTTTTAAATTTGTAATGAATATTGTAACCTTGTTTCAGAGTACATTGAAAACTTCAGTAAGTTCAGTCACAGATTTGTTGAAATACAATTTTTTTCAACGAACTGTTGAAAATTTCTAGGCATGAGTCAATGCTTCATTGTGGCTTCAGTACTAATGTGATTATTTCAGAATAAACATCTAAGGCCTGATGTTTATTCTGAAATCGATTTTTACGTTATGTTGCTCACTATGTAAAAAGACTTAAGATACGAAATACCTCCAACAACTTAGATAAAATGGCAGTTGCTGGTGTAGTCACTGCAGGTTGTGGAGCTGTAAAATTAAACCAATTTTCAGCTGCTCTTGATCTAACACTAATGTCAGAACTGAATTATAAAACAGCCCAAGATGATAAATAAAGATAATTAAAATACATAATTCGTTTTTCTCCTATCCTATCCATAGGTACCTATCTACGACACAGACACTGATGATTGCACTAGTATTTGCTTTTATTTCAATAAGTAATAACTTCGGGAACAGGGTGAAAGCTAATTTATTGAATATTTAAAATTTATAGTATAGCATTTACCTCTAACAGATTTTACCTAAATAGTTTATTTCATAAATCTATACAACGTGTAACAAAAAGGGGAAAAGAGATAATTACATCAGGTAGTTAGGTATTTAGGTAGCATTCACACCAATTGAAAAATTAACTGAAAAGAGAAGAACAAGCATTGTAACCTATAGAATTATGAATATTCTATAGTTTTATAAGGTATTGCAGGCGGGGACGTGTTATTATATATATGTATATATTTATATGGAAATGACTACAAGCTTTTAGGGGAAAGTGGGGGGGATTCGTACACTTTCCACTTCGAGCCCTATAGCAGAAAAAGTAAACGCTATTTGAAAACAATTTGAGCATTGCTAGATTGCTTGTATATTTGCCTACAATATTCCCTTAGACGACTAGCTCATAGAAAGAAGTGTGGCCAAGCTATGACGATTTAAAAAAAAATCGTACGTATGTACCCCCACACACGGGGTAGCTTCGTACATGTGTTAGGGTACCATAAAAATTAAACTTTGTACTCAGTAGGATTATATTTGGTAATCACATGACCATGAAAAAGTCTGTCAAACACTATGTTTGACAGACTTTTTCTTCTCGAACTTCACTAGAATAAAGCCTTTCTCTTTCACGAATTCAGTTATATCATAACTAGAGTTTCGTTCTCCACATTAGATCCTTCAGCGATCTCTTCAATGGGAGGACAGGAAATTTCTCTTAAACTCATGTCAGTCTCATCTTCACTTTCAGTATCTGTACTTTGCTTCTTATCGAAAATTTAACGTACATTATAGGTATATTCGTACAGTACGAATCCACCCCGTTCGAACCTGTACGAAGCTACCCCAACCAAGAAATTCAACTAATATTTTTTTTATTTATCCTAGGTTACACCTTCTTTAGTGTTCCCTATTCATACTACAATCTAGCCTTAATATTAGGCTAATAAGTAATTTAAATTTAACATAAACTTCGATATTGACCATAATTCAACTAATATATTGAAAATAAAAATAACTGCTGACATTATCTTCAAGTAAATGTCGAAATAATAAACTTAAATATGTACCCAAACAGCACAAAGAATCAGTTTAATACACTTATAGAGATAAACACGTTTAAAGTTGCATCCAAAAATTACTTTCGCGAAGCGAAAACTCGTAACATCCTGTCACATCGAAGCCGGCGGCCGCATTGGCAAGCCACTCCGCGGTTAGATTATGTGTGTGAGTGGGTATTACACACACAGATACGAAGGCGCCACTATGTTGCGTATTCGAATTATGGCCATTGCACGAATGCTATATGCTAATTGCCCGGTGTACGAATCCCCCCCACTTTCCCCTATTTGATATCCATATTATAATAATAATGAAAAAAAACTTCCTCTCGTTTTTTATTAATAGATACTACATAATATAATAATATATACTCGAGTTAGGGCATCGAGAACCGGTTTTTCGGTTCCAGATCTAATCCAGAACCGGGTACCCGGTTCTTTAGGTTCCATTATTAATTCAATATAAACTTTTGCTCTTTTTAATTATTTATCATCAAAAAGATTTTATTAGTTCTTTTAAATAAAAATATACCTAACATAACAAATTACTTATAGATACCGATACGTTCAATTTAGGTGTCGGCTTACACTAAGGGTCTGCTATGATGCCTTATCTCTTCCTGCTGGTAATGGATGCTTTGACGTTGGAAATAAGAAGGAGGTACCCTGGTACATGCTTTTAACCGATAACATTGTTCTCGTCCGTGAAAATGGATTTAATGTCCATAGTAGGATGATGAAATGGCAACAAGAACTGGAGAGAGCTTGAAAATTAGCTGAACTAAAACTGAACACATGTTCTGCGATTTTGGCGGTCTCTCTACTTTCGTGCCTATTTTAATTGAGGAGTTTCAATACCAGTCTTCTACTACTTCTGGTACACATGGCCACACATCAAGCTATACATTTCCAGTATAAGCTGATCTCGCATTGTATAGGATTTCCCTACAATGAGAGGTCAGCTTATATTGGAAACTATAGCTTGATCTGTAGCCGTGCGTACCTCGGTTCACATAATGCAGAACGATGGTAATACTAACAGTGATATAAAGTAGTGTATCATCTCAGGTTGGATGAAATGATGACAGGTCAAAAGACAAACATGTGATCCATGGGATCTCTGAAGCTAAAGGGGAAAATATATAGTCCGTGATGATAGGTCTTAATATATGGTTATGGTGAGAGAACCCGTCAATATGTAGTTCCACGATTATACAATAAGTACCGTGTATTGAGAGATGCGAATATTAAAAGTAAACTTCTATTGAAACGGAAAACAAGGGAACTGTTGTTGTCAAAAATTGTTTGAATTCATGTGTAAAATAAAGGATAAACTGTGTTATGGTTAATGAGAAAGGTAGTGAGTAAATGTACCTACTTATGTATATGATCATGTCATTGTAGTGATTGTGTTGCAAGGACATGCTGATATATCTTTAGGTAATTTATGTGTCAAGAGCGTTACGCCTACAAACTGCATTAGCAGTTTGGCGATTTTGAACATTGTAATTTTGGTGATGTTTGGGTTTAATAAATGTTTATAAAAAAAAAAAAAAATTGTTCATAAGGTAAAGAAGATGGATAAAAGACATGTAGTTGAGATGATAATGTTGAGATGGATGTATGGAGTGACAATAATGGATATGATTAATAATGAGTACATACAGAGCTTGAAAGTAGCGGTATGGACATCGGACATGTTATGAGAAGGAATGAAAGCCACGTGAGTAAAAAAGTTGAATTTGGAAGTGGGTGGAGTTATGAATATGGAAAAAGAGATGGATAGATCGTGAGAAAGATGATGTAAATAAGAAAGGAGCGAATGCTGTTATGACGGATAAAAAGGCAGAATGGAAGAAGCGAACATATTGCGTCGATCACATATTGTTAGGAACAGGATATGTAGATGATGAACAATTAATTACTTATAGGTATTATTACATTTTAGGAACATAATAGGAATTTCAATAATTGCATAAACATAATAATTCACATAATCAATTAATAATAGTTAATAATTATACACATAATCAATTAAAAATTGTTAAATTTCTGGAGTTTGGTGTCGCTACGCTACACACCAACATGCTCGCCACAAGCTGCTGTTTTGGAATATTAATAATATTTAAACGCCACAAGAAGCTTCATGTTGCGACACTAACCACCTATAGTGTATTTTGATCGTTCTACGAAATTTACTGATGCATCCTAAACGACACTTTAAAATTAAATGAAAGAACCGAAAAAACCGAAAGAACCGGTTCTTTATATTCTAAAATCGTTTCTTATTGCAACCCTCAGAACCGGAAATTCACGGTTTTTTTGGAACCGGGAAAATACGGTTCCGATGCCCTAACTCGAGTCCCACAGTTAAAACGAATCTAACGACACCTCATAATTATGTTTAAATCTATCAAGCTGTTTAGGCTGCAGAGCGTGCCAAAGAAATAGACGTATATACAAAAACAAACTCAAAAACATATATAAAAGTTTATATGTCACCGTATTTTTTTGAAAACCGTTAGTTTATAATCAACCTAGCGAGATTATAAATTCCCCGAAATAGTGTGAACTGTACCATACTGCTAACAATATAACGTATTCATTTTCGATAGTTTATAATCTAACGTTGTCAAACCGTCATATTGTAAACTGGCATCATACTTGAACTTGAAGGCGTCGGAACGCACTTTGCGCGCTGATTGGTTAAACGTCATATACCCTTTTTGTTACCTGCAGTATATATACATTGTATAAACTCGTATTGACATACAAATATACTCATATTTGTATGTCAATACGAGTACATTTCATTCATGTTCATTATTATAGCTTTGGGTAAAAAATCGTTAATTGCAAGTCTAATAAAAAAAATAAACTTATACTGCTCTCCAATAAAATATACTCTGTGATTTAAACGATGGCGGTTCGGCCTTCGTGTTTCTGCCGGCGTCGCCCGAGTCCGCCCGAACGTATCTTGCTGTGGCGCGATTTTTTAAAACTTTGATAGTTCTCTAGGGGCAGTGCCCCCCGCGCGGCCGCCTAGGCCACGCCTTTCAAGGAACGATTTATTTCAACTATATCCTCTTAATGCTTTCATGATAGTACCTATTTATACAGGGCGAATTTTTATTTCTAGCCAGTATGGGCAACTTCTGAACTACAGGTCTTAGAGAAAAACGCTGAAAGAAACACCGAGCTGAATTTTGAAAAAAATTAAAATGCCATTAAAATTTATTTTAAAAAAATATTAGTTTCGAGGCTATTGAATTTTATCGAAAAAAATTTTTTTTTCGAAATTCTGCTTCTTCGTCACAATATGAACAAAATTATGTGAGACAATCTTGCTCTCAAGTTGCTAGAAGTTATCCAAAATATTATTTTATATTTTCCTTGATCATAGTTTTATGCTGCGTAAAGTTTGACGAGGTGGAGCAGATCTCGCAGGGACCTCACTATGTTTAGCCATAAAGAATTGCCTCTCAGCATTCTGACAAAAAAATTGAGGTCAATTTGGTAACTTCTAGCAACTTCAGACCAAGATTGTCATACATAATTTTGTTCGTATTGTGAAGTAGAAGCAGAAAAAGAAAAAAAAATTTTGGAAAAAATTAAAAACACTTTTTTTTTTCTTTTTTTTTAATGGCATTTTTATTTTCTTCAAAATTTAGCTCGGGGTTCCCTTCAGCGTTTTTCTCTAAGACCTGTAGTTCAGAAGTTGCCCTCACTGGCTAGAAAAAAAAATTCACCTGTATACTCTGAGATAGTACACACGGCAACACATCAAGCTATACATTTCCAGTATAAGCTGATCTCGCATTGTATAGGATTTCCGTACAATGAGAGGTCAGCTTATATTGGAAATGTATAGCTTGATCTGTAGCCGTGTGTACCTAGGTAATAATGGTAATAACTAAGAAATGTCAGATTTCAGAAATATGTCATTATTATTTATTGTATACGTTTGTTGCCACTGCAGTTGGATTATCTTAGGTTATATCTTTGTTTTAATCTGCTCTGTTATAATATGGTTTATATTCAATGCACTTCAACTAGCTTATTAAAATCAACCATGTTGAACACTTTCTTCGTGCAGATTACAATAGAGATAGACTATAACAGGACTGTAGGTGAGAGTCATTAAATTTCCAACGACATGTGTAAGGTAATTCAATGCGTAATGACATCAGTACAAAGTAGGTACTACTTCAATGAACATCTCATTTTACAACGTCTTTAATTGGTTATAATAGGTATAACTAGCTATCAAATCTGAGAAACGATAGTATAGATAGATAATGTAACTATTTCACACATTCCTTTTCTCCTTTCTTATTTCTTAGTGCATCAATAAAACGCAAAGATAAATAATATTATCGTCCATCTCTAGCGGAGTAGTTCATCCGTAAACTCCAACTATAAATAAAAGTTGTACGGATGTTAATAATAAATATATTGATTTAATATTTCCTCGAGGGTTAAATAAAATTAGAAACCCGAATGCAAAATCAAGAGATAATTAAAACATAGCCATATAGGTATCGTTGAGAGCAAGGATATCTTCAAATTGACTGTATTTCACGCATATACAATAGCAGATTGTTGATCATAAGGCCGGTCACACATGCCACAGTTACGTGGCGTGAATTTTAATCCGTAGCGGGTGCGACCCCCTCGAACGGCCCAAGTGGCTGGCTAGCTGCCTGCGTCGTAGTCGCTGCCTCGCAGGCTGTATTGTGTATGTAGTAGTTGTATGTAACCCGCCCCGCCTCGCCTCGTTAACTTTGCCTCCATTGCTGCGGCGAGGATGAGACCAGAATCCGAAAACACAGTTATTTTTTTATTGACTCTCGAACTACTATAGATAAGTAATGTTATACGTTGCAAAACTGTCATAGATTTTTTTTTATAATTTTTGTACAGTAGGTATGTATGAGCATTGAAACTGAGAAGCCGATCATTATTGTATGAAACAGTGAAATTAAGATGATAAGATATCAGAATCAGAATCAGAATCAGAAATATTTTATTGCTTATACCGTACAGAAATAATGGTAATGATAAGGTATCTACGGTTAATACCTAGTACCTAGGTAAGGTACGCTTATTAAGTTTTCAATTTGAACATTCCAGTTGTAAGTAAACTCTCAAGAGAACCCTTTCCGGTCTTCGAGTAAAAATAGAGAATGTTCGATACCCGTTCCTAAGCCAATATTTAAAACGCCAGTACCTAAATGACTTAAGCAAACATACTAGACATTCTTATTTATTTGAGGTTCCCATGTTAACCATTTATACGGTTTACCCATCATACGAAAGAGAGAATAGAATGACAAAGAGATTTTTTACTCAGGATGGTGCTAAATAGTACGACTTGAATGAAATCACTTCGATGAATGTAACGCATTTAGTTACGGAGCGTCTATGTTTTTATATGAAGGAAAATAAATCATGATGCTAGCGGCTAGCGGTTGAAAAAAGGCCAGACTATTTATTGATCCTTGAAATATAACGAGGCATGGGGTGTTTATAGGTAAATGACGCGTCACCACCACCCGCCGCGCCCGCGCTACGTAGGTAAGTTACTACTATAAGTTTTGTCGATAGTTTTCTACCTGTACATTGTATTGTATTGTGTTTAAACACCACTTAACAACCCTCGTACTGTAGCATTTTTGTGTGGTCAGGGACAACGAAAGAACGAACGAACACAAAGTTCCCAAGTTTCCACATTCATTAGAAGATAGGAATCTTTTGAATGAGTTATTTATCATATTGGTAGAGTCAATTAGTTGGCTTGCGGTAAGATAGATAGATATTGTGATGAATTTTATCCATTACAATATCTATCTACATGTTCCAACCGTAACAACCTATTTTCTTTTTCTTTTCAAAATCCATTCATATTTCTATACTTTCTTTCCTTCTTTAGTTACGCTCTACCTTGATATAAAATTATAAAATAGGTATTATCTTTTTTTCATTTTCATGTCCTTTCGTGTATATTTCGGGGTTTGATAAAGAGCTTTGGATAAACGCCTTAGAGTCATTGGCGGTGTTAATTTATAAATTTGTCACGATGACTTACCTAAATAAATAATAAAGTTTCTCATTATTACTTTTTAACCGACTTCAAGAAAAGGAGGAGGTTCTCAATTCGGATGTTTATATTTTTTTTTTTTTTTTTATGTATGTTCGGGCATAACTCCGTCATATATAGACGGATTTGCAAAATTCTTTTTTTGTTCGAAAGGGGTATATTTCGAAATGGTCCCATATAAATTTCATATAGATCTGATGATGAGTTTCG
Source organism: Polyploca ridens (assembly GCA_951394255.1). Taxonomy (NCBI): domain Eukaryota; kingdom Metazoa; phylum Arthropoda; class Insecta; order Lepidoptera; family Drepanidae; genus Polyploca; species Polyploca ridens. The sequence continues at coordinate 7,674,895 of OX596251.1, read as the reverse complement.
GAGATAGACAACGGAACACTTAAAAAAATTACAGTAAATACAGCCGCGATTGCTGCTATCGCATAAATATGCATTGTTTAAGCAACCACACAACAAAACATCAGGCCTGTACACTCGAAAGGGTTACGCAGATGTATTCAGTATATAATGAAACTAAAAATTAAAAAATAATTAACTTTTTAACAAAAAAATAAACCGCCTTCAAAGTACACTAAAAAGTATAAAATAACTCTTATCTGACACTGTTTTGAAGTCAGCGAAATATTTTCTATAGAACACGTCATGCGATTTCGCTCACTTCAAAACAGTGTCAGATAAGAGTTATTTTATACTTTTTAGTGTACTTTGAAGGCGGTTTATTTTTTTGTTAAAAAGTTAATTATTTTAAACTACCCCTCAAAGAGAGTTTTATGGAAGTTTATATGGAACTTAAAACTTAGTATTAATCACGGTTGAAGACTGACTTCCTAACTGGTGGTAGCTTCAGTTTTGACTGACAGTCAGACTTTCAGTATTTTAATACTTTGGACAGAAAATAAAGAATTATATTTTTCTAGGATTCTGGCAAATCAGGGCAAAAGGAGATTTTACTGCGTGCCTCTGTTACTCAAATGTATGTATACATTTTTATTCCCGAAAAACTTTTCAATTAATGGTACCTAATATTTTTAAATCTCCTTGTATAAATTCGGTTATATCGGCCCTCCACACCATATACATGTCCGCTGCACTTTTGTTTCATACATCTCTAAAGTACCTATACCTAGCTTATAATATTTAAGTGTGTGAATACGTTCTACTTGCATTAATCTATGTCAAGAGCGGCAGTCGTTGACCACACCTGTGTCGCAGGTGTCTAGTGGCAACTTGTAAGAATCTCACGTCTTCAAAAACTTGTTGTAGAATGGTAAAAATTCCTTAAATCAGCATGCAGTAATGACGTTCGATTAGATAATAAATACAGCATGTGAATGGTAAAATAAAATATAGTAGAGTTCCTAAGAGTTCATAGCAAACTACAAAAGGATAAAAATCATTTGACATCTATAGTCACAGATTGAATTGAACTGGAGCCAATAAAGCTACATATAAGGTCGAAGGTCAAACACAAGCCCATTTAACATTAAAAAAAATGAGATTAGTAATTCTTAATAGAAGGGAAACTAAATGGTTGTATATTTAGGCCAATGCAATTTGCATGAGCATTACAATTTTGAACATTTATTTACTACTAGTAATCCAAACATAACATTATGGAGACGATAGAGAATAGAAGGGGAATTATGTTTGGCCATCTTATACGACACGGCGAATTTATCAAAAACATAGTAGAAGAAAACTGAGGGAAAGCGAGGAAGAGGAAGACCAAGAATAAGTTACATAGATCAAGTGAAGGCAAAAATAGACGTCGTGCCGTATAAAGAGGTGCAAAATGTTGCTAATAATAGAGCAGAATGGAAGAAGCTACACCGACAAAGAAAAGTGGTCGAATTTCGATAGTCATTCTTAAAAATTTGCTTACTGCACTTCTCATCCATAATAATATAAACTTTAATCACACTCCTCCGTATGCGCAATATTGTACAAAGACCTCTTCACGTATTTAATCTTTGCAAAATAGAATAAGACCGCACTGTCATCGCTATAAGCTTCTACTTTACGATTAACTAAATATTGTAGTGGATCCCTTTATTTATACTTCTACTTCTTCTATAAGTAATTTCAGTTAAATTAAAAAATAGTACTTATATTTTTTCTTCATTAATTTATCTAATAGAGAATGCATTTTCCATATTAATACCAAGCTAGCACCATATACATTCACAGGCTACATTATAGTTCAGGTGAGTTCAAAACGGTTTAAATGTAACAATGCAATTTTAGATACTTTTATTCACAAGCGTCGGATTTACCGTGAGAAATTGAGAGCGGAGATCTCTCCTAGACCCATTGCCGACAGAAAAGAAAGTGATCTATCTTACTTAATCCATCGGATACCTGCTCTGACATCAGAAACGTTTCGCAATTTTAGATCGCAGTTAAGTATAGCCACATGATTTAAACATAATTCTCGTAGACAATTTAGTAAGGAACAGTAAGAACAGTTATATGTATTTGGTACGTTACGACCTATAATTTGGTAGACTATCTACATAGTAAATTCTATACTTATAAACACTTTTACATTCGTAAAGTACCTATAATAGATACCTACATGTAACTTATTTTTAAAAACTTAAATCTAATCAAAATATATGTATACAATAATATATTTTTATGTTCGTCGACAACTGTATCCATGTCATCAGGTACATAAGACGTATCTTCAGGCTTTTGTTGATATGGTTTTATAATTTGACCGAGATAAATATAATCATCTACGCATTCTTTTTCAAAAAGTATTTTGAATATGGATCTATTGGTCCTTGCTTTGGTTTTCATAACATTTATAGGTACCTAGTTAGTTCTGTTTTATTGCTTTTTCTATAGAGTCTGCAGAAAGTCTGGAACCTCAGGTGTATTTTAATCTTTTTGTATTTTAAATTCTTCGTCTCCCTCCTCATCCTTATCGTGCTGTTTTACATCTGGTTGATAATGCGTTTAATTTGCTGTTAACTTCTCGCGAAACAAAGTGGTTTGCAGCTAATGTTATGTCCTAGCGAGTTCAAAGCCTGTTTGTAGTCCATGATTGAAATGTAGTAATGTTTGACATAGTTCGTACGACATAAGGCACATACGCGAAGCATTTGCTTCTGGTAGGTAGGTATGTGCCTAAATTAGCGTGCGTACAATTTGGTAAATGTATGGGCGCAACAATAGATGAATACAGCATTTGCTGTATGCTGTTCTGGCGTGTGGCCTGCTTTACTCGCCCAAGAATCGTTTCTGTAAGGAGTTTTCTTATGATACCTCTACTTATTCTCAAAATACCTGTGAAACTGTTGATCATTCAAACCAATTTGAACCTTAAGTTCACGATTTGACAGGTATTTTGACTATAGAGGTATCATAAGAAAATTCCTCATGTGACGTGTATATCTGTCTTGTGAGAACTATTTTTGTCTTCAATTGAAGATTATGGTTTATTATCTTAATAATTATATAGCTTATCTTAATTACTTTTGGGCACTTCGTCTTTCTTTATAATTGGTAAAAATAATATTTTATAGTAAAACCTGTAAAACTTTCGTGTTTAGAAATAAAAAATATAATAGGTAATTAAATAATAATGCTGCCTTTACGCCTTCATGGCATGCAATATGAAACTTTTAATAAACATAATGAGCATGACTACAGCTTCTTATCAGGTAATTATTATTGGTTAAATAAATTTACAAAAAATAAGCCTATTTGCTTTTCAAACTTAGGTACCTACACCGTTATATTAGGTTATATATTCTAGGATAATTTGATTTAAATTTACATATTTATGTTTAAATACTGAAACTCGGGAAAAAAACTATTTAGAGGGAAGGTACTACATGTGCATAGGTAACTAGCTATTAATTTTGTTTTAAACCAATTTGATTTGTTAATTCTTCTTCTATCAACCACCTAATAAAATTCTTTCATAATCAGTGCTACCTAACTATAGGTTAATGTTGGAGATAAAAAAAGTTAAAACATTAACATTTGTGTTTCAACACTTACCTTATTCATGGGACGTAATCGCTTGATCCCTATTCGTAAATGGGTCCCGGAGTCCGCAGTAGTTAAAATTGCCGCATTCCACTGTAGTCGCGCGTTTGGCCAGCGCAGCTTCCCTATCTGGACCGGTCGTCGTGCTCCCAGAACGCACTCACGTAGCAATTATCACTTAAACATCTACTAAAACACCACGGCGAGGGGGAGAGTCTGTGAAATCATTATTATTTCATACAGTTCGTTTGCGGTCACTGCGTCAGGTGAACTAAGTAACAGAACACAGGTACGGTGAGCACGGAGACGCGCACGGGACTGCCTCGAGGGCGACGCCAGCGCCCCCACGCGCATGCGCGACCCAGCAGCTCTCGCTCGGCTCGCCGCTCGCCTGCCTTTTCGAAGGCCTATATCCACCATACCATACAATTCTATACACACAAGGAATCACACAATTAATTTTGTCCAAGTGCAACTCAACTTAGATGCATCATTATCAAAAAAGGCTCTACTAGAGGTAGAGGATGGTATTGTGAGATCTACGGAGGGCCACAGGTTTGACCTAGTTACGAATCCGCACAAATATTTGAGTGAGGTTGGGAGTGGCACCTCGACGTAACAATATGTTTCTTCACATATTATGCACATGTATAACATCGCTGCAGTAGGCTTCATAGCTCTATTTAGTATGAATGTATGGTGGGTAGGTAAATATCACTCGGGCATCATAAACAAAGCATTCAATAGGCCTCTTTCTTATAAAGAACACATTTCCTGTGTCATCAGCATTAAATACTAATATCACATTAATAAAATAGGTAGGTAAGTTAGCTACCAAAGCCAATGAGAAATTATTAGGAAATATCTGACGCAATGCCTACTTTATACATAGCCTACCTACTGCGTGCATAAATTAGTTATCCTCTAATTTTAACGGATATTATCTACCCGCATTCCAGACTGAATAGATAGATTTCATTCCGAGAAATCTTAGTTACGGTTTTTTGATTGCAATCTGTCTATTTGCCAAATTATATCCGAATCATGTAGAGTCATAGACCTTTTGGAACCGTACCCAGAGTGTAACTTTTGCAAAGAATTAACGTAACCATCGCGTTTGCGTATTTATATGAAAACTTGTACTAGAACGCAAACGCGATAGTTACGATAATATTATGCAAACTTTATCGGGGTAGTGAGCATGACAGTTGCTAACCGCTATATAACGCAATTCCAAAAGGTCGCATCTTAATTGAATGTTAGGCTAATAACAATTAATGGGCCTGGCATAATATCATTCCGCCATTCATTGAGCTATTATTACTACAATAATACAGTACTACCACAGATTACCATAGGTACTACAGTAAAAATAGCTCAATGCCGCCATTTTGACTTTTTGAATAACCGTTATGCTCTACCTATCTTGAAATGATTTTCCTGTAACATTTAAATCAATGTCTATCATCTGTTAATTATTTCAGGTTTTTAGCTCTGCTAACTTCGGAGATAAGGGGAATGGTATTTTTTTGCCATTTTTCATCATAAGTCTTATATATAAATTAAGTAAGTTTTATACAAAAAATGTATGTAGGTATAATCTGTATATAATGCTAAGTACCTATGTAAATGTTGTTTCACACCTGTTATTGGTGAGTAGGCTTGTCCTAAACTTATCTGTTATGTGATGTTGTTTATTGTAATTTGTATCCTATAATCCTAACTAAGTATATACATACCTACACCAAAATATTATAAATGCGAAAGTGAGTTTGTTTATTTGTTTGTTTGTTTGTTATGCCTTCACGCCTCAACTTCTCAATGGATCATCATGAAATTTGGCATGCAGATAGCCTATGGTATGGAGAAGGACATAGGCTACCTTCTTTATATCCCGGGAACGTAGGTGAAACCGCAGGGGACAGCTAGTTGTCTATAAGCTGTTGGTGTGCCGTTAAAGTAAAATAAATAAAAAATAAAGTCAAAAACTACGAATCATAAAAGAAAATAAAAACCTGAGATCTCTGAGAGAGGTAGAGCGTAGCGTTTATTCGCTCAAAGAGCAGCTCGACTGGGGAAGTACAGAATACCACAGCCAAATAACTTTATGTTGTGTAAAGTTGTGTTCCTGCGCGTGAGTAAAAAGCACTTATTACACCTTCCTATTTTTAGGATCCTAACTAGGAAATAGGAACGTGTAATCGCAGAAAGAACGGTTAGTGTCCTAAGTAGTGAGATAGGAAGGTCCCAACCGCTCTGCTTCCTTAAACAGGAAAGTGTAATCGCGTCGCTCCGATTTAGGACGTTTAGGGATGTAACATTGTTCTTCAAAACATCGATGTTTTGAAATAATTATATAAGGCTTCTAAAGTCTTGGCGTATATTTTGAGGGATGAATGTATAGGTCATTAGTAATCAAAAAACAATAATAGAATAATAATCCGTACAATATATAATTATTTCAAAACATCGATGTTTTGAAATAATTATATAAGGCCCTTCTAAAGTCTTGGCGTATATTTTGAGGTATGAATGTGTAGGTCATTAGTAATCAAGAAACAATAATAGAAAAATAATCCGTACATTGAAAGTACTACATTATTTATAAATTAATACTTGGTACTTACTTACATAAAGTTCAATTTTGTTTTATTTTAACATAAAGGAGCTCATTTGTATTCATTGAAATTTTAATTTGTGTGATCGGTTTGAGAGAATAAAAAACTTAAAACATCGGAAGAACATCGATGTAAGTATAGTTATATTTTTTTTAAATCGACCTTTGTTACATCCCTACGAGTCGTCCGTCCCGCTTTAAGTATAGTTGCTATACTCTTTGCCGCGTCCTAGTTAGAAAGCAAGATAGTGTAGTGTAATAAGTAGCTTCCTGCTTCCTTGTTAGAACCATCCTAGTTAGGATCCTAAATATAGGAAGGTGTAATAAGCCCAAAGGTCGCCAGAGCTCATAGGGGAGGGGGAAAAGGTCGGTAACGCGTGAGTGATGCTTCGTGTATTGCAAGCGTCCATATGGCTACGGTAACCGCTTACCATCAGGCGGGCCGGATGCTTGTTTATCGACTTGGTCGTATAAAAAAAACTGTTTGATGTACAAATAATGAAGTACTTTCATTATGATACCGTATTTGAACTTATAACCCTCTTGCAAACTAAAAAAAATATTTTAAATTTTTCATTTGCAATGTGGTCGGGTAAGTAATTTAAAACTATGCCAAATTTCAAATCGATAGTAGGTAGTACTAGTTGTCAGTGGCGTAACTATACCATCTGGGGCCCGTGGAAAATTCTTTTAATGGGGCCCTATCAGTAAAAATCGTCACGTTGTACTCAGTTTAATTTTAATAAACTTCGAGATTTTCAGCATACTCAATGACACATTGTATATGTCCCACTAATGGCCATAGGCCTCCTCTCTTAGGCAAGAGGGAATGGTCTGTAGTCCCCACGCTAGCCCAATGCATATTGGAGACTAGTTGTCTCACTTTGGGTTTTAAGCAGAACTTATAAAAATATACTTTTCAAATAAAATAAAATACTCAGGTACAATGTAAAAAAATATTTTTGAGCTCGCGGCCTCTTGGGCCGGGGCCCTCTTCGGTCGGGGGCCCGTGGCATTTTGCCAGCCCTGCCACCCTATTGTTACGCCACTGCTAGTTGTTGTAATATAGCGTTGAGACAGATGGACAGAAGAAAAGAGTGGCAACATTAGGGTTCATTTTTACCTTATCCGTTCAGAATCCTTATTATTGACGACACGGGCCAGTTGGTACTGGTGAAGATTCCACCTAACGCGCGGGTTCGGTTCCCACATAGGACATACATTTGTGTGCATGGACATGTCTGTATGTCCTGAGTCTGGGTGTAATTATGTATATTAAGTATGTATTTTCAAACAAAAAGCTCTGCTTAGTTTGGGATCAGTTAGCCGTGTGTGAGGAATGTCCCAGGATATTTATTTATTTTTATTTATTACAAACTAACACAGGATAATCATAGACATCCGATCACACGTCATCACCTAGCGGAGCTACTCGTATAAGCTAAATTTTTGTGTGTCGTAGTCAGTACATTTGTCGTCGGTGGCGCTTGTTAGGGTTCCGTAGCCAAACGGCAAAAAACGGAATCCTTATGGATTCGTCATGTCTGTCTGTCTGTCTCTCCGTATGTCACAGCCACTTTTTTCCGAATCTATAAGAACTATACTGTTGAAACTTGGTAGGTAGATGTATTCTGTGAACCGCATTAAGATTTTCATACAAAAATAGAAAAAACAATAAATTTTGGGGGTTCCCGTACTTAGAACTTAGAACTGAAACTCAATTTTTTTTTTCATCAATCCCATACTTGTGGTGTATCTATGGATAGGTCTTCAAAAATGATATTGAGGTTTCTAATATCATTTTTTTCTAAACTGAATATTTTGCGCGAGAGACTCTTCCAAAGTGGTAAAATGTGTGTCCCACCCCGTAACTTCTAAAATAAGAAAATGATAAAATTAAAAAAATATATGATGTACATTGCCATGCAAACTTCCACCGAAAATTAGTTTGAACGAGATCTAGTAAGTAGTTTTTTTTTAATACGTCATAACCTTTCATTCAGTATTTTTGGCGTTTTTTTTTTCATAGCAAAGTTGAGTTAGTTAATATTACACGGAACCCTCCGTGTGCGAGTCCGACTCGCACTTGGCCGGTTTTTTTTTGTTATATACTCTGAGACGATAGTATTCAAAATTCAAAATCAAATATACCTTCGCAGAATGAAAAGTCTGGCTCTAATACTCTAATACCGGTTCAGAAGGTTGCATTTACTGAGAAGAGCCGGCGTGTTCTGTAAACTGAGTGACCATATTATTATTTATTATTTAATGTTATGCGTGTGTGATTTGTTCATGGTGACTGTCCTACATGAACCTATTTGCGTATGAAACTGAAGAACCGCAACTTTACATCGAAAGAGCCGCATCGCGAGCCGCAGTTTGCCGATCCCTGACCTAGGGCCCTGCCCCGGACTATGCATAATTTAAGGTTCCATTCCGTAATAAAAGGCCCTTAGAAACTAAAAAGAACTATACATATAGTACGGTTGTTTCGTTTTCTTAATTTGATTCGATTCGATTCAAAAAAATCTCGAGTTTTTTTTTATATGTTAGCGTCACACGGCTTCTGTATTTTGCCATTTTCCAGTTATATTATAAGTTCTAGTCATAATAAATCACTTTCACATAGTCCTCAGTCAGTCACCGTCTATAATAGTCATGTTTTAGTACAATGGTGATCATTGTACTAAAAATGTTTACGGACTTCTTGAGACAACTTGAAAAGTCACGATACACATGATTCATTTAATTTCACTTCAATGGTGCACATGGATTGATCTTTATTGGATAAAATACCACCGATATATGCAATAAAACTCAATATACACGAATTTATGAAAAGAAAAATTAAAACAACGTCACCTGCAAGTTCCCGCCAAAAAGTCAAAACTCAAATATCGAGTTGTGAATCTCTAAAAAACTACGCTAAAAAAATTATACAGCATTGCCAGATAACAAGATTTCGTACATTTTGTGTAACTATTTGCCCTTCTATGTAACTTTTGATTTTATGGCAGTTTCGTAACAGTACAGAACATGGGGAAAAAAATATTATTGCTTAGATATATAGATTAAAAATACGAACGTATCTGCTTCGTAGTTTGATGATCGTTGAACTTGTAAGTGCATGTGTGGTGTTTTGTGGTGTAAGTACATTATCATAATTTTTATTCTGTATATTCCAGGAAATTGGTAACTTACTTATTTCAAGTTAACTTGAATCTTTCCTTTTACATTCTTACTTATTTACATCTTTATATATTTGTATTTCTTTTTATAAACGGAAGTACAGTAAGTACCTCGAGTGTAAAGACAAACGTTTACTAATGCGTTTGCGTTAACTATAAAGTATGGGAGAAATTAGTACCATGAGTATTCCGCTAGAGGCGCTGTGCAAATTCCTATAGAGGTGTCGTAAACGCAAACGCATTAGTAAGCGTTTACTAACGTCAATTCTTTACACTCGTGGTACGGGTCAAAAAGGGAGTAAAAAGATATCTGCAGGGTCGGCAAATCGATTGAATAAATTCATTATTTACTATAAGTGTTATCAAATCTCTCAAATCTGAATATTTTAGAAATGCCTAATATTTTTTATGGTAGATTTTAGTACTAGCATATCGGAACGTGAAATTCATCTGGCACGTAGATCTGGCAGCATTGTAGCTGAGCTGTCAGTGTCAGTCAGCTGAAAAAACTATTTTGTTGTTATTATTCGACAGTAAAGTGAATAGTTATTTCTATTTATTCCTAATTTGTAGATCAACTTAGTGCTTACATTTACTCCATGATTTATAACTGAAGAGTTCCTGAAACCCTGCAGCCTACCCTGGGAAAGTAGTATTTACTAAGATAGATATTTATTTTTCAAGATATCAAGTATGTCTAAGCAAAGTCTTATGTTCCACCCAATCATTAGTTCTATTCAACGTATAGCACTCTACGAGACTAAGGCTGTGAGTATGATAATAACTGATATAATAAATAAGTATATAGAATATACTTACATCATCTAGAAACGCCCCCACTTCTGCACTTCAAATCCTCAAACTAGGTACAGGATCTTGGTAACTCAGATTTGATAATTTAAGACTCCTAAACTATTACTAGTACTGAACTTGTAATCAAAAATCCTTTTATTACTTGAGTAATTATACCTGCCAAATGGTATTTTTGGTTAAGATTCCACCTATCACATGAGCCACAGGCTGTGGGGTTTTTTTCGATTCCCTTCCAGGACATGCAATTGTGTGCATGAACATCTGTATGTCCTGAGTACGGGTGTAATTATGTATGATAAGTATGTACTTACAAACAATAAAGTAGTACATGTAGTATATTAGTTATCTGGTTTCCATAGTACATTTACATTATTTATATTTATTATTTATTAGTATTCCATAGCTCTGCTTAGTTTGGGATCAGATAGCCGTGTGTGAAAAATGTCCCAGGATATTTTTGTATTTCATTAGTGTGGTACCTAATCCATAAAAAAATAATATGAAATTGAATAATACTTTATTACATTTTTGAATTTTTCAGAGGTTTTTTTTGATTGGCTCCAACAACACACAGACAAGATTTCGTGTCCTCAAAATAGACAGAACGGATCCAAGAGAGTTGGTGTTGGTTGATGATAAAGTAGAATACAATAAGCAGGAGATACATCAACTTCTGAATATGATTGGCTTTGGAAACAGATCTGGGAAAACAGCTGGTCTCAATAAACTTGTATCAGCATTTGGGATTGTTGGTAAGTTAGGTATTATTCCTAAGCCATCCCTTTTAATAAGATAAAAATTTACTTATTAAAAAATTCTTTATTTCACAGGATTCATAAGATTTCTTGAAGGATATTATATAATTCTTGTGACCAAAAGAAGAAAAATTGCATCAATAGGTTCTCATTCTATTTATAAAATAGAAGATACAGCAACAATTTATATTCCGAGTGACAACAACAAGCCCCCACATCCGGATGAGCAGAGATACTTGAAGATGTTTCTTGCAATAGATCTGTCAACCAACTTTTACTATAGCTACAGCTATGACATAACACATACATTGCAAATGAATATGGCACCTCCAAGGAAACTGGCACCAGCATTGTTCCCTAAGCCAGTAACTGCAGCAGTCTATAATTCAAATTTAAACAAAACTGAGGACAGACACTGCACCTGCCACAGTGGTGACGATGATGATGAAGATATATTTGAAACCTGGAAGAGACAACTTCAGCAGAGAAAAGAGAAAATTGGGTAATGAATTAATGCCTTCTGAATTAGGAATAGTTAAGAAATTACAAAAATATTCTTTTCTGATTAATTCTTCTTTACCATTTAAGGTTGCCGTCACAAAAATTAGATTTTGGTGTGCGCACAGTTCCAGAATGGCGATTTGTTTGGAACAGTCACCTTTTATCGCCAGTGCATTCTCATCTTCATCCTGACTGGATTCTGTACATTGTTCATGGATTCATTGAACAGAGCAATTTAAACATATTTGGTCGCCCTGTATACTTGACTCTCATTGCCAGAAGAAGTAATAGATATGCCGGAACTAGATTCCTGAAAAGAGGTGCAAATATGCATGGAGATGTAGCCAATGAGGTTGAAACAGAACAAATAGCTCATGATTCTATGGTATCATCATTTGCAGCTGGAAGGTGACTATCATGTTTAATTTATATTAACATATTTATGTAACATATTTGTATATTAAGGAAAAATTATCCTAAATATTTACATATTTCTAGGTTTAGTTCATTTGTTCAAATGAGAGGCTCAATCCCAAGTTATTGGTCTCAAGATGTTTCAAAAATGGTGCCAAAGCCAGCAATATCCATTGATCTTAGTGATCCATTTGCAGAAGTACCTGGAAAACATTTGAATAATTTAATGAGAAGATATGGATCACCAATAATGTTTTTGAATCTTGTTAAGAAAAGAGAGAAGAAGAGGCATGAGTCACTTTTGACAGATGTTATAAGTAACGCTGTGAAATATCTCAATCAGTTCTTGCCACCAGAGCATGCTGTACAATACTATCATTTGGATATGGCCAGGATGAATAAAGGGGCAGATGCAAAAGTTCTGGATAAGTATGATACTTTCCATTCAACAGATACCTAGTATCTGTTATGTCTAAAAACTGAATTGCGGTTACATCTAGGTAACAACTGGTGAAACCTACATGTGGCTGCAACTAGTTGCAGTCGCAGTTGGTTACACTTAAGCTATAGCCATGCTAAAACTAAAGCTATGCAGATGATTAATAATTTTATTACAAAAAGTGCAGTACATAGAAAAAATATATTACAAGCATATGCTTCTAATGGGCAGTGAAACCTACTACCTAGGTAGAACTTGTATTGTATGCATCATATCAGATTCCATTCAGCTTAAACTAGACTCTACATCATACAGGCTACGGCCAATCCTGGCGCGAGTGCCTTCTACTACCAGCTCTCTAACTAGGTATCTTGACATTGTACAACTCTTATAAATCGAATCGGTAGATTCAACTGTATGTAATTAACGTTCATAAGTGCCTTACCAGGGCCTAAACTGGATAAATTACTTTTTGAGTTTGATTTTGAATTATTATTGCCAGTAAAGTAAGGCGCAGATGAAAAAAAAAACTATTAGTCTGCTAGAAGTTGGCTATTAGTAAAAAAAAGTTACTGGAATAAAACGATGTGTAAGTACTTCCTTACTCTATTAATTACGTACGCGTACAATAACAACAACCATAATTCAAAATTAAAAATAATTTATTCAAATAGACCTTCGCATACACTTATGAAAAGTCTGACTCTAATACCGGTTCAGAAGTATATGAAATTTACGTGAGTTTTCTCGTGTTCCAGATTATCAGCTATAGCACGCACGGTAGTCCGCAAGACAGGCATATTCCTGAGTTCTCGGGACTATAGTGGAGATACTGGCGTGTTGGGACACCAAGATGGCCGTTTGCAGACAGGTTTAGTCCGCGTTAATTGTGTGGATTGTCTGGACAGAACTAATACGGCTCAGTTTGCTATTGGAAAATGTGTTCTAGCATACCAGGTATACAGGTTTTATTCCTTAAATTCCTAGGCAATTTAATTATATAAGCATTCTTAAGTAAATCCGATTGTTTTACTTATCACTAATACATAAAATAAATTAGTTACACGGCTGATGTGTTAAAAGATAGCAATAATCGAACAGATTGGTGCTATTCTAAATCCTATTGAGCCGATTCATCTCATGGCAAGTGGCTACTGAGTTTTTACAATGCCTAAGTAGGTAACTCTCAAGTACTACAAAGTACCCTACCACTGTGATCACGTATCACGTTCCTCACGAAGTTTCCTACACCGAAAGCTGAAGCTCACTGTAGGATTCGAAATCACGATCTGTTTTATGGCAATCGACATCACAACAAAGTTATTATTGCTTAAAATTTTCGTCTTTACTACTGCAAAATCAATTAGGTAATATAAATTAACTAGCAGCGAATCCCGGCGTTGCTCGGGTTAAAATACATCGCATATTTAGTGGTATAAAAATATATAAGGATACATTTTTAACAGAAATTATAGATTTCTATTTTTGATTTCGATTTGGTTCTTTTAGTTAGATCAATAATAACACTCGTACACATTTTAGAACTTTCCAGATCAATCAAAAAAAAAATTAGAACTTTCTCTAACATTTTAAATTGCACTCATTTTAGAACTTTCTCGAACATTCTAAATCGATCATAACCAATTACACTCATTTTGGAATTTTCCCGATCTTTCGGAAAATTTCTAGAACTTTCTCGATCATTCTAAATCGATCATAATAAATTGCACTCATTTTGGAAAATTCCAGATCATTCGGGAAATTTCTAGAACGTTCTCGAACATTCTATCTCGATTCGATAAAACTGTTATTAGTTTTGGACATTTTGGAACTTTCTAGATGAAGCCAGAGTAGAACTTTCTCAAAACATGCTATATCGATTATAATAGTTTGCATTCACTCTAGAATTTTCTAGATCATTCCAGATATTTGTTGAACTTTCTAGTACATTCCAGATCGATTATAACCGTTTTACACATTTTGGAACTTTCCATTCCAGAAATTTTGAGTTCTTTTCAGAAGTCCTCATGCGTTAGAAAAGGACAGCAATATGTGTTTTAACATTTTCGCCACCCACAACCACTCCCTTCCACCCACCGCGACCAAACTCCCATACTACCACCTGGAGACCAAGGGGTATTTACCACCCCAACGGGAAGTTGATTGGGGTTGGTGGTGATTGAGAAAACTGCGTATTTACGTACCCACAAAAGCATTTTATATATATTATTAGATTAGATTAGGAGTGTTGTTTTTAATTTCAGCTGTATTCCCTGGGCCTGATTGGTGAACCGGTAATTGAATTTGATTCTGATTGTGCCAGACTGCTTGAAGGCTTGTATGAGGATCATGGTGATACGTTGGCACTACAATATGGCGGATCACAACTTGTTCATAGGTTTGTGTATCTTGTATATTATTTCGAATTAAAAACTTTCTTTTTCCGTTTGGAATTGGGGTTACCTACTAGAATATTTTAATCCTTACTAATTATACTCTTAAAATCCCTTGTATTATAAATGTGAAAGTTAGTTTGTTTGTCCCTTTGTGTTGATGAAAATTGACAGAAACTCGTGAGAGAAACATTAAATACTTTTTTCGCAAGATCATGGGTGAGATAATTTGTATAATCAACCTTTTCAGGATAAAGACATACCGCAAAACAGCGCCATGGTCTTCACACGGCAACGACATAATGCAGACTTTAAGTAGATACTATTCAAATACGTTCTCCGATGCAGAAAAACAGAACACCATGAATTTATTCCTCGGCCTTTTCATACCTGATCCAACAAAACCACCAATTTGGGAATACCAGAGCGACTACTACTTGCATCATCCCGAGGCTGTTGTATACATTCCGAATAACAGGTGAATTATTATGATTTCTCAATTAATACGGCGGCATGGGCGTAGTGAGGTGCGGGCAGGGAGGGGCAGCTGCCTCCCCTTAGAAGAGCGGTCGTTCGCTGGTAAACTGTAATTCTGACGAGCTTCATAGCTTGCGACGCTTCTTATAAGAACTAATAAACTAACAGGCATGAAGGCTGGCTTGTGAAATCCAACAATACGGGATGTGATCTCTAATATAAGGATAATAATCTAGGATTTTCTTTGTCTGCCCTTTCGGCGCCTTTTGGCCCATTGTTTGCGTGTATTGAACCAATGACTGGCATTACTGATAATAATTGGGTTTCTGGCTATAGGCATGGAGCCAACATTTGGAAATCTCATAGAAAACACGATGTAACTAACATTTCATGTTTATGAAAATAAGGTTCCAAATTAATCTGTTTTAAAACTCAGGTTTCCTCGATAAAGGTTTGCCTAGTGAGGAACCCATATCATCAAGGGTTCCATACCACCATCTCAGGAATTTTTGACAGCGATGCGCAATGTCAAACTGTTTTACCCGTTTAAATTAAGAATGCTTCGTCCGTCTATAATATCAATTTGCATTGAGGTACAAACTTAACATACCTAATCGTCGGGATTATACTTATCATAAAACTGTGCGGTAATGGAAAGTAAAAAGCACTAGTGCGTGATAAGCTGCATTAAGATACTAAAAACGGTGCATTAATGTTACTTTACGAGCAAGTGTGTTGAAAATGAATGTAACAAACATTTTATGTTCTAAATGCAAAAAAAGAATAATAACCGAATCCAGATTATTATTATTTTTAACGATAAGTTTAGAGTGCCAATAAATTGGAGGGGTGCCAGCATTAGGCCACTTTTCCGTTTAGACCGTCTGGTATGTTAGTACCTACTATTATTTATTCTGTACATCTGAGAACGGAACACGTTTTTTAAAAGTATTTTTAGTTTGTTTTTTACTGTGTATAGGCTTGTGTGTGATCATAATCTCAGTATGAACAGTGATGATGTGATCGAAGGTGGTAAGCACACAAAGCCCTTGTAGGGACTTGGCTCTCAAGTGCAGCTGTCGGAAACGGAACACACCAATAGGTGCTTGGCGAGAGATTTCAACATGAGGATAGTAGCCAGCCAGGTGGGTACTACAAAGGACCCTACCACCGTGCTATGTTTTCCTCATGATGTTTAACTTCACCGAAAGCTTAAGCTCATCGTAGGAATCGACCACAGAGCTATCATTGCCTTAAAAAGTATTTTTTATTTAATTATGATGTGTGTTACATATAGGTCATTGACAAAATGGTATGATGACGACGTCCTCCGGCACCTGCCGCTGGCGTGCAACGAGACGCGCAAGCTGTGCTGCGAGGTGATCGGCATGCAGACCGCGCCTGCCGCCGCCGCCGCCGCCGCCTCCGCCTGCACCTCCGCGCAAGAGATGGTCGACCCCTACCACGACTACAACCGACCCTTCGAGTACACCGTATTCATGGACTCCTTTGAGTTTAAGGTTCCTTGCAACAATCATCCCAAACATGTGCAATGACGTTCATTTTTAACCGACTTCAAAAAAAGGAGGAGTTTTTTTTCAGTTGTTTTTTTTTATGTTTGTTACCTTATAACTCCGTCATTTAATAACCGATTTTGAAAAATATTTCTTTATTTGAAAGGGGTCTTCCCGTTTGGTCTCAGTAATCAGATCAGGATTTGATTACTTCTTAGTGTACTTTGAAGTCGGTTCAAGTTTTTTGTAAAACAGTCCAAATATGTTTGAAATCAATTCCGCCAATTTTCCACCACTACAATGCGCTCTGATTGGCTAAGTATAAGTTTAACTAGGTTCAACCATTTGTAAGTTCAATCGTCTGTTTGGCTGCACAATCCTTGATCTAATAAAGTTTATGTTGTCATGTAATCACCAATTATTACGTTCAAGTAGCTAATAGGTATTATGAATATTTAATAAGAAGTCTGTTTCTCTATATGGGACTAATTTGAGTCTATCATCAAGTTAAATGCTATTGCTTCTTGTATTGTTGTTTAATCAACGTTTCTTTTTGATAAATTTTCAGATGTTTCACACGTTACGCGACTTAGCACCGACGTTCTCGGAGAGTTTCAGTCCTTTCGTCGTCCGCGGCCGGGCTATGGGACAGAGCAAAGGCCCAACTTCCAAAAACCCAGTTATTAGCGGACGTTCTAGCACAACCTCCAACAATTCCAGCGAGTAAGTTTCAATTCTGTGGAATTTATTTTAAGACATTTTTGTCTGGGTATTCTTCCAATATCATCGAATTTTAAATATATTCTTTTCGTTTCAGATCAAATAGTGACTCTTCATCTGACGATGACCTCACAAGTTCGACTCCAAGCTCTCGACAAGCATTCCCGTCACCCTTGACTATGTTGGTCAAAGTATTAGAAGCTCCGGAAACAATAGAGACACCATTGTTCCCAGCTATCAAACGCTCAAATAGGGTGCTATTGAACGAACCTACCAAACGCGATATGGTTTTGTAAGTATTTATTACTTACAAAACCATATATTTTTATGTCCAACTTATTTTATTTAGAGTTTAATTTCAAGTTCACCCTGGATGTCCCAAAAGTGGAAACTAATACATAATGTTAACCCCGTTTCTTTCCACAGGTACAAACGTTATGTAAACTTCGAGCGGCGATCCAATCCGAGCTACAACTGTGGCACGCATGTCGTCATGACTGTGAACAGCGCGTTCACCATCGACAGTTCCGTGGACGTCATCCCGCCGACAGTCTCGAAAGCTGCTAAAGAAATATACCACAACTATGTGCAACGTAATACTGGACGCATAACAGTATCTCCTGCATCTATCAGCCTCTATGAAAGATATGTTAATTTCAGCTTTTAAGTTTCCACTTCGACATAGCCGCATCTATGAAATAATATATATATACAAGATGTTTTTTTTGTCGTCGACGAGCGACCCCCGGGGCGGTAGTACAAAAAATACATTTTCCAAAAATGCCCTTAATTCTATTAAATACTGTAAAAACAGTGAGAACCTTATTCAATTTGAACTAAAATTACCGGAACATATGGTTACTATCACACATACAGTTGCGAAATAAATGTACTTACGCAGAAGTACGTTTAAGTCTATTATCCAGTATAAAATGTAAACTGACTAAGTCAAGCACCCCGCGAGGCGAAAAAATAAACGCCGTTTTCGCCGGATAGGTTAAATTTTAGCAACCTTTGTAGGTCGCTAAAGAGGTACGAACATTTTTGTATGGGAGCTGGCATAGCCACCCGCCGCCATTTTGTTTTTTTTTTTCAATGTGACGGCTCACTGTATAAATGGTATATTTGGGTAGAGGACACTTATATAAACACAAAATTTTAATCAATATGGTGACTTAAAGTGTCACGTTTCCGAGATATTTGGAGGTAATGTTCGCCATATGAGAATAATGACAATCATTAAAAATGAACTTATTACGTGTTTATATGCATTAGATTGTATTCAAATAATAGTTCCCAGGTTGATTTAACTTTTTATTAGAATATAGCAAAACAAATAGCTCGAAAAACAATACTTATTCATTAATTGGTTACCTACTAAACCGCATCGCTATATTCGCAATGAAACACAATGTTGTCAAGTAGCTCGGATCGTAGTGGTTAACTTGTTTTCCATGCCTCCGTCATTAAACAAAAATGACAATACTTGTCTTAAAATATAATGTTACCTAGATTTTGGAATATCGATGTATAAATAATATGAGAAGAATGACAATAGTTTAAAGTTGATAAAGTACAATTTATGTTCTTGTTTTTAAGCAATAAACTGTGGTCAAATAATATTGCATCACGGTTTTAAAAATAAAATAATACACATAATAGAAACAAGCCGTGACCTCAAACCTTTAAATAAAAGGATTTATTTTAAACTGCTTAGGTAGCAAACAAACATATATACGGCCCACCTGACTGTAAGCGGTTACCGTAGCCTATAGACGCATGCAACACCAGGGGTATCACTCGCGCGTTGCCGACCCTACAGAAATCTGTTCACACCTTTTTTAAGGAACCCCACGCTGTACTCCGTTGGGAAAACCACGGCGGGAGCTCATTCCATAGTCTAAGCGTCCGCGGAAGAAAGCTCCTTTGAGACCGCATAGTTCGAAACTATTTTGGTTCCAATGTGTGAGGATGGACTCCCCGTCAATGGCGAGACTTGCGACGGTAGAAGGTAGCCGTGGGCATCAGGTTAAACAATTCTACAGAACACTGTCAGTTGTACAAGCGGTAGAACATACATAAGGAGGCAAAATCTCTCCTCAGATTGAGGGGCCCTAAGCTGCTTGTGAGCTCGGGATCGTCGACAATTCTAATAGCACGTCGCTGAACCGAGTCTAAAGGCCCAAACTGGTATCCAGGAAAGAGCAATACTCCATATAACGCCGGACTTGCGACTTGTAAAGTTGCAGCCTTTGCCCCGATGTGAAGTACTGCGTCGCTCTGTTGAGCACTTCCGAGTTTTTTGGATGCTAGCTTAACCTTGTCTTCTAGACGGCCTATTGACGTCGTTAGAAATGTCGATGCCGAGGGTCCCGATGCTTTCACTGATGTTAGTGTTCTGGAATTGTGAAGCCACAGTGGGGTTTTCTTAGCGGTGAACGCGCAGACTTGAGTCTTAGTGGGGTTAAAATGGACTAGGGTTTAGTCGACCGTAATCGGAGACACTAGTTAGTGTGCTCTCGATTTCAGATACAAGCCGTTCGCGGCTTTCCTCCACCACCAAACGAGGAATATTTGCAATGAGCGTCCTCTGTACAATGAATGCCGTCAATACACAGCATTTCATTGATATGCAGCAGGAACAGTGTTTGGGACAGTACAGACCCTTGCGGGACGCCAGCATTTATGTCTCTCAGTTCGTATGCATCTGCTGGACAAAAAAATGGCGACCCGTTTGCATAGTCCCTCGGGAAACCCATATGCTGGTAACTTCGTTAGAAGACCCCAGTGCCAGACCCGATCGAACGCCTTCGCCATCTTGACTCTCGATGGCGAGTGACCACTCGGCTGGTGACCTTCTAGTGTATACATAGACACATCACATAGAGATACACTAGAAGGTCACCAGCCAGTTGTTTTTCGTGCTCCTAGTTTAACTCTTTTCTAAAAAATTACCGGATACCGAGACGAAGGTCCCGGGTTCGAATCCTACAATGAGCTTGAGCTTTCGGTGAAGGAAAACATCGTGAGGAAACCAAAGCACGGTGGTAGGGTACTTTGTAGTACCCGCCTGGCTGGCTACCACCCTTAAGTTGAAAATCTGTCGCCAAGCACCTTTCGGTGTGTTCCGACAGCTGCACTTGAGAGCCAGTTCCTCTAGGCTTTGTGTGCTCCACCACCTTCGGCGGCATCATCACTTACCATGGTGAGATTGCAGTCAAACACAGGCCTATAAAAACAGTAAAAAAAAAACTATTGGGTTAAAAATGTCAAATGTTAATTCTTCATAATAATTATAATCATCTTAAAAATCTCTGGTTAATCAATTATTTACTGAATATTTTATATAATATCCGACTTTAAATGTAAACTGAGAAATTAATGTAATTAATTACGTGAGAAACGGAACGTGTTTTGACATTGAACATCGTAATAAATAAAATAAAATGTCGGACATTTTGGCGGGAATCATTTTTATTTTCATAAATACGTGTATTTTGAGTTTTATTACAGGAGATGGAATACCTAAAAGCATGGGCTAAACATAACTTCCTTCCACTAAACTACCGCCGGGACATATCGACTGCCTACGTCGGACTTTTTGGCGGGAACTTGCAGAATGACGTTCCGTTTTCATTTTCATAATTTCGTGTTTTATTCTGATGAATAAAACACGAAATTATGAAAATGACAGCAATCATCAGCTCAGCAATGGGACATTATAGGCTGATGATGATTCATCAGCTTGAGCTTTCGGTGAAGGAAAACATCGTGAGGAAACCAAAGCACGGTGGTAGGGTACTTTGTAGTACCCGCCTGGCTGGCTACCACCCTTAAGTTGAAAATCTGTCGCCAAGCACCTTTCGGTGTGTTCCGACAGCTGCACATGAGAGCCAGTTCCTCTAGGCTTTGTGTGCTCACCACCTTCGGCGGCATCATCACTTACCATGGTGAGATTGCAGTCAAACACAGGCCTATAAAAACAGTAAAAAAAAAAACTATTGGGTTAAAAATGTCAAATGTTAATTCTTCATAATAATTATAATCATCTTAAAAATCTCTGGTTAATCAATTATTTACTGAATATTTTATATAATATCCGACTTTAAATGTAAACTGAGAAATTAATGTAATTAATTACGTGAGAAACGGAACGTGTTTTGACATTGAACATCGTAATAAATAAAATAAAATGTCGGACATTTTGGCGGGAATCATTTTTATTTTCATAAATACGTGTATTTTGAGTTTTATTACAGGAGATGGAATACCTAAAAGCATGGGCTAAACATAACTTCCTTCCACTAAACTACCGCCGGGACATATCGACTGCCTACGTCGGACTTTTTGGCGGGAACTTGCAGAATGACGTTCCGTTTTCATTTTCATAATTTCGTGTTTTATTCTGATGAATAAAACACGAAATTATGAAAATGACAGCAATCATCAGCTCAGCAATGGGACATTATAGGCTGATGATGATTCATCAGCTTATAATGTCCCATTGCTGAGCACAGGCCTCCTTTCATAAATGAGGGTGAAAGGGAATGGGCAATACTCCACCACGCGTGCCCACTGCGGACCGGTGCGGTGGAGGTAGGCTAGTGGTCAACCTACTGTTGGAATTTTTCAAGCCGCCTAGGAGGCATCTTACTAGCTTAATGACTATCACAATTAAGTGATAACCAGGACCAACGGCTTTACGTGCCTTCCGAAGCACGGAAACGGTCGATTTGAAATACCACTAGGCGGTCACCCATCCAGGTACCGACCACGACGGTGGTAGCTTAACTTTGCCGATCGATTAAGAACGGCTAATCATGCTACACCACGAGCGCTTCTGTCAAGTTTCATTGCATAGGTATTATCGGTGGTATTTTATCTAATAAAGATCAATCCATGTGCACCTGTGAAGTGAAATGAAATAAATTATGTGTATCATGTCTTTTCAAATGGTCTCAAGAAGTCCGTGAAGAGTTTTAGACTTTTAGTACAATTACCACCACTGTTGTAAAACATGACTTTTATGGACGTTGACTGACTGAGAACTAAGTATACAGTGATTTATTGTGACTGTAAATTATAATATAACTCGACACTGGTAGAAATAAATCCTAATTTGGATTTGGTTGCCAAACTTAAAAATAAGTAGAAGAAGAGGGACGTGGTAGGTATTTCCTAATATATTGTGCGTATCGATATTTATCGATATCTTGGAGTTTCATTCGATATATTTTGGATATTGTTAAAGAAAAAAATTACATTTTATTAGGCAGAGTTATTAAAGAATGAGGAGTTTTCTTAAGCTCTGGTGATAATTCGAACCAATTTGAACCTTATGTGCACGATTTGACAGGTATTTTGAGAGGTATCTTACATTCATTATGATACATTCCGAATTGGATAATATCGATCACAGCGCTCACAGCATTAATTTGCGTACCGAGTTAGATATCACGTTTATGACAGCTGATAACTGTCAACAATTCGGAACGCTCGTAAACACGGTCACAGTATTCAAAACAGAACATTTGAGAATTTAATTAAAATCTGAATTAGCAATGCGCTAGTACTCCCAATATATTTTATAATTTGACTCTCAAAAAGGATTATCCGTGTTTTTATTATTTTTCTCTCATAAAATCATAAAAGTATCTTTGCTAAATAGAAAACCAAGAATCTTATTAAATTTTTGCCGTAAACAATAATTAACCGTCACTTTTGACAGCGCTCACGGTGATATCAGTTTAGGGCATCGACTTAGGCTGCATTCTGAATTAGGTACCGCTGTAATCGCTGTAATCGATTTGAGCGTGCTTAAACCCTCATGACATGCGCCATCTTGCGCTCACACCATGCCCTAAACTGATATCACCGTGAGCGCTTTCAAAAGTGACGGCAAAAATCTAATAAGATTCTTGGTTTTCTATTTGGCAAAGATACTTTTTATGATTTTATGAGAGAAAAATAATAAAAAAAGCAGATATTCCTTTTTGCGAGTCAACTTATAAAAGATATAAGGAGTCCTAGCGCATTGATAATTCAGATTTTAATTAAATTCTCAAATGTTCTGTTTTGAATACTGTGAGCACGATAACGGGCGTTCCGAATTGTTGATAGTTCTCAGCTGTAATCGCTGTGATCGATATTATCCATTTCGGAATGTACCCTTAATAATAATAGTTTAGGGCATGGTCGGTGTGAGCGCAATATGGCGGATGTTATGACGTCATCTATGACGTTTCACGGGACATCGTTAGCTGTCATGAACCAATTCGGAACGGGTTTAGACCGGCCGCATACTATAAGAAATTTTCTGACGCCCGCTTGCTCATATATTTTTGGACGTCAGACACGTCAGAATTTTCGGATAGTATGCGGGGTCTAGAACAAAATGTATGAGGAAAGTGCCTTCCGGCGGGCGTCAGAAATTGTCTGACAGAAAATTTCGGACGCCCGCTTGCTCATACATTTTTGGACGTCAGACACGTCAGAATTTTCGGATAGTATGCGGGGTCTAGAACAAAATGTATGGGGAAAGTGCCTTCCGGCGGGCGACCGAAAATTTCTGACAGAAAATTTCTTATAGTATGCGGCCGGCCTTAAGCACGCTCAAATCGATTACTTACAGCGATTATAGCTTCAATTCGGTCGGAATGCATAAGAAAACTCCTCATTCAAGCGCGTTAGCCCCTATTCCAATATTGTATTACATTTTTATTAGTTTCAATGCTTTGGTGGGTGTTATAATTCGATACATCGTAATAAATAATTATATTTTCAAAAATATCGATATATTGGATGGATGGAACGGAACGGAACCAACCAAATCACTGTGCAGTTGCACTGTCTGCTGGACATAGAATACAATTTACTCTGGGTGTAATCAAATTCTGTGATCAAATCACTACGCTACGTGAATGAAAATGAATTGAATTTTATTTAATCGGCGCGGCTCGGCTCGAGTGCACTGACTAGTTAAAAAATCACTACCTCGGTGGGTGGCAAGAAATCCTAAAGGGGCGGATGGCCTTTGACTGCATGGACTATACGTTTCAACCCATACTTTAGTGCAGTCATGGCTATGTCCAAGGGCTTTAAAGTCCTAGAGAAATCATCGCCGCCGAATCCTTACAGTATAATATTACAACATAGAAATAAAGACAGTGCCCTCTTATTTGAATCTCAAGCAGTTGTTTCTCTATCATCTCAAGAAACTGATACCTTACGGAAACAGTATCATAAAATCGCTGATGCTTATGGTTGTTTGGGTGTTCTACAGCTGAATTCTGGAGAAAACTGCCTTCTCTACCTTGTCCTAGTTACTGGATGCTGCTCTGTAGGTAAGGTTGGTGACAATGAAGTCTTTAAAATAACTCAAACACAGTTCCTGCCTTTATTCTATCAGTCGCAAGGGGAAGATAAAGTATCTGAAGTCAGGAAATTGCTTAATTCTGGGACTTTCTACTTTTCTTGGAAATCAAGTGAGTCTAATGATAATCTTTTTGATTTGACCTTATGTGCTCAAAGAAAGAGTAAAGGGGGATGCCCAGACAATAGATTTTTTTGGAATAGAACATTGTTCATACACTTGATTAGATTTGGTATTGATTGTGATGATTGGCTTACAAGGGCTATGTGTGGATCTGTTGAAATCCGTACCATCTATGTGGGCCATCGCCAGGCCAGAGCTGTATTAGTTTCAAGACTCAGTTGTGAAAGGGCTGGAACCCGCTTCAATGTTCGAGGATGCAATGATGATGGCAATGTAGCTAATTTTGTAGAAACTGAACAATCCATCTACATTGATGATTCTGTTGCCTCTTATATCCAAACAAGAGGCTCAGTACCATTGTTCTGGGAACAACCTGGTATTCAAGTAGGGTCACACAAAGTGAAAATGTCTAGAGGTTACGATGCATCTACTAGTGTATGTGACAGACATTTTTCTCAGTTGAAACGTAACTATGGTTCTGTATTTGTTGTTAACCTCTTAGGCTCAAGTCTTATAGGGGGCAGTGAAGGAGAGGCAACTCTTAGCAATGCATTTCAAAAACATTTAAATGAATCAGCACATTCTGATATTGTTCAGATCATTTTTGATTACCATCAAGAAGTTAGATCTGCTTCCGCAGAAACTGCTTTGTCCAAATTTAAAAAAATAATTGAAAAACATTATGATGACCTAAGTATTTTTAGTGCTAAGGGCTCTGATATTTACAATATTCAAAAAGGAGTTATTCGCACCAATTGCTTGGATTGTCTCGACAGAACAAATTCAATACAAACATTTATAGGCTTGGAAATGTTGGGAATTCAGATGATGCTGTTGCAATGTATTGACAAAAAACAAAATGTTACCAGATTTGAAGAAGTCTTTAAGCAAATGTGGATCAATAATGGTAATGAAGTATCAAAAATTTATGCAGGCACTGGAGCTATACAAGGAGGTTCAAAATTAATAGATGGTGCAAGATCTGCTGCACGAACAATACAAAATAATTTACTGGATAATTCAAAACAAGAAGCCATTGATATTTTATTACTGGGATCCACATTAAATTCAGAGCTTGCAGACCGTACAAGGATTTTGTTGCCATCTAACCTCCTCCACACATCTACTCCTGTCCTTAGAGAAATGTGTCGCAGAGCTAATGAATTCACTCAGCCATCCAGTATTCGCATTACTATTGGAACATATAATGTCAATGGAGGTAAACATTTTAGAAGTCTTGCTTATAAAGATGTGTCATTATCTGATTGGTTGTTAGATGGGCCAAATTTTTCATTGGTTAATACTGTCAATTTAAAAGAACATCCATCTGATATATTTGCCATAGGATTTGAGGAAATAGTTGATTTGAATGCTAGTAATATAATGGCAGCTAGTTCTGATAATGCTAAAGCATGGAGTGAGGAGTTGGAAAAGGTTTTGTGCAGAGATGCCCCATATACTCTTCTTTCAAGCCATCAGTTAGTTGGAGTTTGCCTTTTTATATTTGTCAGAAAAGATCTAATCCCTCACATAAGGGATGTAGCACTTGATTCTGTTAAAACAGGTCTTGGAGGTGCCACAGGAAATAAAGGGGCGGTTGGGATTCGTATGGTAATCTATGGAACATCTTTATGTTTTGTATGTGCCCATTTTGCTGCTGGGCAGTCTCAAGTTACAGAGCGCAATGCAGATTACACTGAAATTACTAGAAAAATTGCTTTTCCAATGGGTCGAACCCTATACTCTCATGACTATGTTTTTTGGTGTGGTGATTTCAACTACCGTGTGGATTTAGATAAAGATGAGATTCGATTATTGGTATCTCAGAACAATTTACAACGAATTTTGGAACAAGACCAACTTCTACAACAGAAATCTCAAAATTTGGTATTCAAGAATTGTTTTGAAGGAGACATAACATTTCCTCCAACATATAAGTATGATCTTTTTAGTGATGATTATGACACAAGTGAAAAATGCCGGGCGCCTGCTTGGACAGATCGGGTATTATGGAGAAGTAGAAAACATACAATTGATCCAGAAACAACTTCAGAATTGGCAACAGGAAAATTACTGCATTATGGCAGAGCAGAACTAAAGCAAAGTGATCATCGGCCAGTTACGGCTATCTTAGAAATCGAAGTATTACAGGTCAGTTATACAAAATGCATGGAGGTATTTTATGAAGTTGTAAAAGATCTTGGACCTCCTGATTCTAGTATCATAGTTACACCTTATGACGATTTCGGTAGTGATGATACGGTATTTGATGATAATGTAATGGCATCAGTGTTGCAAGAGTTAGCACTTATTGGAGAAGTTACTTTAGTCCGTTTTATCGATGACCATACATTGAGTATAACATTCAGGGAGTCACAAAATGCTTTAGCAGCTGTACAAAAAGGACAAATATCTGCTTGTTCTATCCCCTTTTCTATAAATCTGAAATCACCTGATTGGATTGATATAGTTCGATCCGAAATAAATTTATGTACAAATAACACAGTCCCTCTTTTTGGAGAGGTTCAGCCAGAGCGTCCGCTTAGATCAGCACCTCCCACACCACGCAGGCAACAGCCTGGTAGACCACCAGCCCCATCCCCGACGCCGCTCGTGCCGTCGAGAGCTCCGGCGGTAAGTCCAGCGAGACCTCCTCCACCTCGGCCAGCCCCGCTACCTCCAGACGCTGGCAAGAATTTTGTGCAGCCACCCGTAACGTCACCTCCAGCTGACAGCATTCCGCCGCCCACATGCGCACCACCACCACCGCCAGAGTCTAAAACTCCGCCTCTAATTGGTTCACCACCTCCTGTTCCCGCTAGACAAGGTGCTCCTCCTCCTTTGCCAGCACGCCCACGCCCATCATAATTAGTAAGTTATATTATAATGATTGGCTTTTATAAATTTGAAATGTTATTTATTAGAGTGCGTATGTATGAATTGTTATAAAATGAACATGTCATAAAACTTGTAGGCAAATTACGCTACTTAAATCATGATAAATACCTAGGTCTAATATTGGTGAAGAACAAGGTTGAAATTAAAAATATGTCTCACTATTGATTGTTCCAATATTTCGCTATATTTGGTCTCATTTATTACAATCTCATTTTTGTTTAATATTGTAATGTTTGTTGGCTGTTTCGTATCAAGTAACAGTGCTTATATACGGATACCCTATCTACGTAACCTATTTTTTTTTTACACTTGCGTGCGATTATATGCACTACACTGTAGTGCATAGTCGAGGCTGTAGCTACACCTAGTTACGTTCTGCAAACTTAACTTACTTTCTACTGGAATCATTTTGGATAATTCTTATTGTTTAGAAGTCGGTAAACAATGCAGAATATTTTTATGTTGATAAGTTACGATTTATTAAGCCATTTTTTATTGCAAGTAAATATTTTAGTTATTACTGTGTATATTACTCAGGTTCTGTATCTTTCATTCCGTTACTTGAATAAGAAACACCCGACTTACCTAGACATGATTCCTGTACTATGTCCTTCATCAATCATCATATTTATATTTGCCAACCCCTGGATTATCCGGGTATTAAATAATGGTGTATAAATTGTTGAAAGCTTTGGCTTATTTCATACATAGGTAACCTACCAAGGATGTGTAATGTGTACCTACCTAAAGAAAGTGTAATGTAGGTTAGTCATATACGTGGGGATAATAACATATTTAAACAACGGGTGAAGAACGACGGTATTTGATATCGAATGCTGTTTGATCTAAATCTAAATGTTCGACTACCTTAATTAGATATGACAAGATCAGTCATGATTTAATTGAGCCACAGCGTATCCACACTCGGTGTTCGAATAATTTCAAAGATCAAAGGGTAGTTAGGTATTTATTACATTCAAATAGCTCCTTAGGTAGGTACCTACATAGGCATCTATTTACAATAGCTGAAGTAGGCTAGCAGCTCCAGTATAACATGCTATGCGGCTAATTCGATGCAAACTACTTACTTGTACTAAGTAATATTATCATTGGGTACATACATATAAGTTTTTGTAACGTAGCAAATCATTATGTCCAACTGATCATCGAATTATGTTTTATTAACATACGTACCCACTACGATATTTTTTGCAAGTACAGTTAAAAGTTTTTATAAGATTTTTTTTAAGTTAGTACCTACTTGTTAATCGTAGGTATTTTTACAACACGTACCAAATTCTTCGCTTAATACGCATTATATATTACCTATTTATTCTGTATACAAATTATTTATCTAGAATAATGATAATTGCTATTTAGGAAGCTGTATCACCAATGTATATTTAATATAGTATCATTGGGTATAGGTAACTTATTTTCGTTACAGGGGTGCGGGTGGTTTTAAACAACATAACTATAATTTATAAGACTTCTTTTATAAATTCCTTTCCTTATGTACCTACTTTCAAACTATTTTGTCAAATGATAAAACTAGTAATTTCATTTAGTAATGGTTTTATGTTATGATTGATGATGAATTGGTGTTGGTAGGTAGGCACTTTGTTCCTAAGATAGCGAACGCTTGTGCTATGCCAAGTCTCCAGCATGTTTGGTGCTCAATTGATCAAGTTTACCTACCTAT
This sequence comes from Polyploca ridens, assembly GCA_951394255.1. Lineage (NCBI taxonomy): Eukaryota > Metazoa > Arthropoda > Insecta > Lepidoptera > Drepanidae > Polyploca > Polyploca ridens. The sequence goes on along the minus strand of OX596251.1, from coordinate 7,645,330 downwards.
AAATCAAGCAAGTACTTGTTATTGGATAAATACTGAAAATGTTTTTATTTATTAGATTATTTTTGAAATTTTATGGCTGTGTTTTGCATTTTACGTCGAAACGATGTCTCAATCTTCTGTCACTTGAATTTAATATCAATTATCACATCGTAAGTTTGCCACTGAACTAACTTCAGTGTAGAGTCATTTTTGTTAACGTTTTTACATTTTTGTTAATTCTACAACAAGTTATAAAAATGAATAAAGTTAAACAATTTGGCGATTTTTTTTTTACGCCTACTAGTTACTTATTCATTTCATAGCAAAGTTGAGCAAGTTAATATTATTATTAGTACGGAACCCTCCGTGTGCGAGTCTAACTCGCATTTGGCCGATTTTTTATTATTAGGAAAGTCTCGTAAGCATTAGTGATCTCCGTCTTAAAAATGCGTACGAAGGTATGCAGTGACAAACTTACATAGGTGTGTGTAGTGTGCTCAGGAATTTATAGAATTCAAATTGAGAGAATCTTCAATGTATTATTTTTTATATTGAAATCGTATTCGGCTAGCTTTATTTTTTACATAGGTATGTTTTTTTAAGTACCTAATTAAGATAGATGTTTGTTTTTTCGTTTATATGAATATTTAAATTTCTCTAAATATTTAAGCCATGACTCGTAATTTTGGATAATTCCCAACTACCTAGTGGGGAAATTTCTCCCCTAGGGGGGTTTGTTGTAACAGTTTTCCCACAAATCCCCATTAGACAAGCTACGCCGCGTTATGGAGTCACCCTCTTGAATTTTGTACAGATAGATATCACACTAAGGTTCCGCCTTCCGCCCCATATTCGACCGGATTTATTTGGTTGTAATGTACCTAATTAATTTGTTGTCAGTAATTTTTCAATATTATCGTAAAGATTGACGTAATAAGTATCTACCAGATTAATTATTTAATCAAAGGCGTAACATGTCTGATGGGGTTTCCAGGAATTATACCTACGTAATTTTAAAGACGATGCGTATCTACCTAATTCAATAGATTTATGTATGCAGTGGCGGATAGTACGCAATTTTTTTAAAGACGCGGGTGGGTATATAACCTCATATTTTTGTTACGCCCTTAAGCCCATCAGATACGTACATTTGAATGTTTCTTTTTGTATGCGTTTGGGTGGCGCCCTGTTTAGTCACAAATCAGCCCGGCAGATGGCGCTGCAGTCGGTATCTAGGTTATATTATCGACTGCAGCGACATCTGCCGGGCTGATTTGTGAATCTAAACCATCCAGGGCGCCACCCAAACGCATACAAAAAAATGCATTCAAATCGGTCCAGCCGTTTAGGAGGAGTTCAGTGACATACACGCGCGCAGTAGAATTTTATACAGGTCGTTGTTTTGGTCAGCGACGAGCGACTCAGGGTCGATAATACAAATGATACTGGTGCAAAAAAAAATATAAAAAAAATACTTTATTTTTTTTAATAATAAAAATAAAAAAATTTAAATTTTGAAAATCATGTAATAAGCTAAAATGTAGACATAATACTCAACAGGAATGCGAGGAAGTAAAGGGGTGGGGCGATGGCGGCTTGCGCCTAGCTCTAGTCTGTGCACGTGTCTAGTGAACATACTTTACGGTAATTTTATTTCAAATTGAATAAGGTATTTCTCAACGCATTTACAGCATTTAATGGAACTAAGTCCATTTTTGGAAAATGTATTTTTTGTACTACCGCTCCTGTGTCGCTTGTCGCCGACCAAAACAACACCTGTATACAGGATGTTGTTTTGGAAAATGGACTTAATTCCATTAAATACTGTAAATATGTTGAGAAATACCCTATTCAATTTGAAATAAAATTACCGCAAAGTATGGTTACTAGGCACATGCACAGACTAGAGCTAGGCACAAGCCGCCATCGCCCCACCCCTTTGCTCCCTCGTACTCTCGTTGAGTATTACGTTTACAATTTAACTTATTACATGATTTTCCAATTAATATTATTTTTATTATTATAAAAAAAAAGCTTTTTTTAGCATCAGTATCACATGTATTATCGACCCTGAGTCGCTCGTCGCTGACCAAAACAACGACCTGTATAAAGATAGGTATATTATACCTAGCTACGTCTGTGATGGGCTTAAGGGTGTAAAATAAATCTGCGGTTAATACCTACCTACCGCGTCTTTAAAAAAATGCGTAGTATCCGTTGAATACGCAGGCCTGCGGTACCCTGGATGTGAATTGTCAATACACGTACAGAGCGTGACTTGTTTACGAAGCTAAAATCTTGTGTTTTTATTCCTTGTTTCAGCAATCGAAGGAAATATCTTACTAACCTATGTTCCGATAAATTTTCCGTTAAGTTCCTTCATAACGTATGTGTAACTATTCTTTACATACTTATCACATACGTTATGATTAAGTATAATAATATAATGAAACTATAAGTATTGTACTTTTATTGACGATATGTATAGTAATATAAGAATGTTAAAACACGAATTTGTTTGCAATACAATAATGGGCATCATAGATACCTACACTTACATAATATTAGTAGTCAGTTTTCTGTGTTAAGTTATTTTATGAAATATAGCAATGTTATACCTATCAGACTTATTGTATTGATGTCCTACCTACCTTATTGTCGTGTGTGTTCTATACTATGAACGAACCGTTGCCTATTAGAATTTGGCCTATTTATAACATATTAGTTATAGTGCGGTGCGACCATAAAAGAGTAGACAAATAGAACCACTTTTTTTAAGTCGGTTATAAATGAAGGCTCCACCGTCGTTTACATAGCAACCCTGCGTGTACTATTAAATTAATCTTGATACTTGCTAGTTTTTAATTAATATTATTAGTAATTGCATGGAACGAATTCTACCGACAAGAGCGGGGCCCTTTATGGCCAACTTCAACGCAAGCATAGTTTAAAAGCTTGTTGTTTCATCCAACGTAATGTTTGACTGCGAAAAAAGAGAACAGCACGAGAGCCGTCGGTTGTCACTCTGTAAATTCCGCTGATCACTCGCGGCCGCTTCGCTAGGTCGTCATTCATATCATAAAACTTGTTCCAGGAGTATACTGTTTTTGAAAAAATCTTATTTGTTTATGAAAAAATGTTTGTCATTTAGAATCTCCAATACATGTGCAATGCCGGTATGAAGCAGTTTTCTTTACTTTTACGATTTAAAAGTACATTAGATATAGCCAAAGTTCAGGTAAAATTTGTGCAAAAAAGCTTGGAGGCTTTTACTGAATTTGTTTCATATTTTTTATGACTGTATTTTTATACAGTAGATATCATCGGACTCAAAAGGTATCATTGCAGTCAAAAGTTCACTTTCTTAGTGATATGCAAAATTGAACTCTTTATTCCAGTATATGACCTTAATTCATTAAATGTCTAACTATAGTAGGCACTTCTTTTTCTTTCAGTGTACCAACATTTTTTGAAGTTTCTGACGAATAACCCAAATAGCAAGTCCTATGAAGGATCGCCCTTTTATGTGGCCGGAGTTAACAATTTTCCACCATTTTCAGAGCCCTGTATCGCTGTTCTTCGCACTGAACTTTCAGATACACTTGAAAAGAAAACAGATTTGAAATAGAGTAAAACAATATACGATTCTAATAACACTTTACTAACAAAAAAATGGTAACAATGCTCAAGATATTTCAGTCGCGCTATATATTGACAGATAATTAGGTGTTGCCATGGAATAAACAGAACCTGAATAATTAATTTCTAGTCCTCAGTTCTACTCTTTTATGTCGTACAACTTTTAACAAAGAATAGAGAATAATTTTATAGGGCCAGGGATCCAAATATAATTTTATTAATCTCGATTCAAAACATTAGTTGCTTTCATTGACGTTCTGTAATATTTGCCTCCGACACAAATGGCATTTTGTAGGTACATAACACACCACAAGAAAAGAAAATTAATTAAGTTTATATGAGTACGCATTGTATAGGATTTCCGTACAATGGGAGGTCAGCTTATACTAGAAATGTATAGCTTGATCTGTAGCCATGTGTACCTACCTAGGTATTTTGTTTGGACAATATTGGAGATACATATTAATTATTTTATTCAATCCCCAACGGCCCCATAAATGAGGATAGAGCAATGGGGCGGTTGCGGTTGGGAACAATTTTAAATTATTTTATTAAATTCCCAACGGCCCCATTCATGGGGATGTCGGCAATGGGGCGGTTGGGAATACACCAAAAAATCTCTTTATTATTTATACGCACAGATATTAAAAAAAGTCGGATATATTCTCGCTAACAAAAAACTGTGTCACTCGAGTCGGCCACCACGCTGTACGTACGAGTCGGCACGCACACATTCACACATTAGTTGAGCGCGAGTAATCGACTCTGTGTAAACGGCGACAGAGTCTAATTTCCCGCGGAATAGCCAACTAAGGTGTGCGTGAGAGGTGGCCGACTCCATAGACACAGTTTTTTGTTAGCGAGAATCTGTCCTCCGTAGTCTGTGTTTATACGCATCCCACTCTAAAGTTTTTATATTTTAATGAGATAAGGAGATAAGTGGCTAGGCTGAATATTTCGAAGGGTTCTGTGCAGTTCTGTGTAATGTCTAATTTTATTGTCAGGCTGATTCTTCACCTTAATATCCGAATGGAGAAGGACCTAAACTTAAAAAACAACATAATGGTAGAGAACTAAATTTTTATTCTCTTTGTTTCTAATTTTACATTGCTCAAAATAATAACACAGGCGTCTATTACATAAAAATAAATTAAAGTAAATTTACTGCTTCTTGGGGAAGGCATGGCCATAAATGGTGTGACCAATTCCAAGGAGGCCAACAATGCACAGAGCCATCGTTAAGCGGTACAGGATGTTGTCGACTGGTCCACCCTTCAGGAAAACTGGAACATCATCTTCTTTCTAGAAAACAATATTAAAAATTATTGCAAATAATTAACAATGGTTTCACCCGCGTTCCCGGGTTAAAAAGTAGTCTTTGCCCTTTTCCATACCATAGGCTATCTGCATGCCAAATTTCATGATTATCCGTTGAGTAGTTGAGGCGGGAAGGCGTTACAAACAAACAAACTCACTTTCGCATTTATAATATTAATAGTTAGATTAACAATATTGTTCTCCAAAAAATATTTTTGATCTTTTTGACATGAATAGCCATAAATAATAGGAAACTATTCAGGTGATTTTTTTTCCAGCCAGTTTAGAGCAACTTCTAACCTACAGGTCTTAGAGAAAAACACTGAAAGGAACCCTGAGCTGAATTTTGAAGAACCTTTAGAAGAAGACCATGGACATTGAAGATATAGTGGAATTCCTCAATGAAGAGCACAAACATCGCGATTGAAGCATTCTATTCAATATTGTCCACAATAAATCAATGATTTGCACATCCTTGGTCAGTGACAAAAACTAAACAAACAGTATTGAAAATGCATATGCAACTCGTAATTGAAGATTTATTTTGTGAAATAATAAACTATTGTTATAGTTTTAGCTAAAAAGTATGAAATACATTTATTCTGACACTGTTTTAAAGTCAGTGAAATATTTTCTATGAAACACATTGGAATCTTTTGCTATTGAATACATTCTTCATTCAATTATTAATCATAATATTAACATTTTTATGGGCGTTTTTTCCAAGCATCAGTCAGTAGAGTTAGTACTTATTAAAAACTCTAAAGACATACAAAACATTAAAAAAACACCCACGTAATCTAAGTGATCAATTCTGATAATCTTGTCGAATTTTCAGTTTGGTTCAGGATTGATCTCATTAAATGTGTCGAGATCTCACAGGGTCGGGATTGCAGTCCCTACCCACCACCATGCTATATTATCTCATAATATTATTCTATACTGGAACCAGCAGCTCTAGCATCAGGTGTCCAGTGGGCACCAAAATACCAAACGTGAAAATATTTTAGAGCATTCAAAAAATGATAAAATGATGGTACCAGAGAAGCGCGGGGCTGCAGTGGAGCAGTCAACAAACATAAATTCATGTTACTGTCAGAACTGTTCACAAGTCCTTTGGACTGCAGGTTTTGGTCAAAATTAGTACTCAGAATTTCAAATCTGTAATGTCTAGTATGGATTCATCAAGGACACCTTATTCCTTTTAATCACAGTTAAAACAGTAAGAATGAAAACAATTGTTATTATAGGATGCACATCCCATGCGAGAACCAACGGGTTAAGTGTGGTGAACACAAATCACCCTAATCAAACCGAATCAATAAACATCTCTGAAAATATTTGATGCCTAATAATGTTGTCACAGATTTTTGGTGTCCAAGTTGTTATTCTTCATTAATGGAATATGCAGCCAATTGAGAGACAGCAAAAGTTTTATAATCATTCAGATGATCCATAAACAAACTAGGTATGCACAGGATACAAGTAATATTGAGATTCAGAGAGTAGATAAGTAGATACTTAGTTTGATATAAAAAAGCTATAAACTCGTACCTGGAAAAGTTGCTGGCGCTTACGGATTTTTTCCGAGACTGGAGCGTATGGGATGTTGGTCCCAGGGATGAGGTTCCTCTTGCCTGGGGCAGGGCATGCATCTGTTACGGTGGAGAGTTGAGCAGTGTTGTACTGGATAGTTGGCGCTTCCACTCGTTGCAAGGCAATTGGTGCCTAGATATAAGATAAGATTTATTCACAACCCAAAATTCTAGAATGTTATGTCAGTTCTAATAAAACTTACAACGGGAAACAGTGGGCTCTGCAGAGTTTTGGCAGCAACCAGCCGCCCGGTAACTTTGCTTAGTTGGTGATACATGTTTTTCGAGAAATAGAATCTTTATATTTAAAACTGCAATGTGAAACTGATCGGAAAAAGTCAAGTGATTACGAAACACTACCAAGTACTTATCACTAGTGTTGTGAATCAACTATCAAATTATCGATAGTATAGAGTAGATAAAGCAAACATCTAATTTTTTCAAAACGGTTAATATGTAGTTTATAATGGGGTTTCCAGACAGCGCATGCGAATTCAAGTCGACGCAGAACAAAACTGTTGAACAAAATTTAATATGTCAGTGAGATTTTAAAAGGTTTTTCTAATAATAAAATAATCTTTAAAACTATCGATTTATTTAAAGTGAGTAACAAAACTATTCATAGTATTATTGATCAGTATCGAAACTCTTGGTAGATGATTCATCAATATCGAGAAACAAACCCTTTAGGTGAGTAATACCGAGCAATCTGATTCCGCAACTAGTCAGTGACTGCACTGATTTTGAACAGTGTAAAGACCAATTACTGCATCGTGTGTTCTTGACTTTGCCAATCAGAACGCATTGTCGGTGATGGGAAAATTGCGGAATAGATTTCAAGCAAAATGATCGTCATTGCGCTTCTTTGGGTGAATTTATTCGATGATCATCAATGACAACCAATACTATCGATAGGGTAGGTATATTATTATTTGGAACGTCAACTATCGATATTTAACCATCGACAGATCACATCGCCACTTATCACTGTTACGTTCTGAATTCTAATACTGTCTCACTAATCTATTTTTGTTACATAAGTTTTACCATGGTATAGTTTTACAATATAGTGAATGTATGATTTTACATCTGACATATTTTTATTAAATCTGTCAAATTATTGGCTAAAAGTTATAACAAGGTAATAAACAATCAATATAATCAATAAGCGAGTGGTCAACTTTTAAAAAATCCTGAACGTTCCATCAAGAGAGTATAGAAATGGAGACGCCACTAGGCCACTACTGTCGTGTGTTATGGCAACTCCAATGAGAGTGCTTTCCTTCAAAATAAACAAATATTTCTAAATCTTAAAGATTCTTGAGCTACACTGACAAGAGCATAGCTCATGAATATAGAAGAAGAATAAAACATAATTCAGATATTAAAATTAGCTTGGCTTCAACTTGGCTTGCATCATGGCAACACAGTTTGCGGCCATATTTTTTAAGTGATTCCTTGGCGGGAAATTGAAAAAAGCGCACGCGGAAAAATTTGAAATTACATTTTGTAATATTTTTTTTATTGTGTAAAATAATAAATTCACTTTTAATTAATACCAAAAAAATAAAATGGATGGGAATGAGGGGGGCGGGGACAACCCGCCCAACTCCTCCAAGCGGCTTCGGACTGATGAAGTGAATGATGATAGCGGTGGCGGTGAGCGTTCTGATGTACTTTATGTGCCTTATTTTAAACCTAATTATAAAAGACAGTATCCAGAAAACTCAAATAAAACAGAGTTTAAAGTTTTTGTTGAGCATATCAACCACAAAGATAGATTGGGCAACAAAAGTCCTATATATCTCAATCATATTTTCACGACGGATGTTAAAGGTGTGATGGCAATACAGCGATTGAATGCAAATAAAATAGCAGTAATGTTCAAACAATATAATACAGCAAACAACTTTCTAAATAACACTGCATTCTTAGAAAAGTACAACGTAAAGGCTTACATACCGGCTACCCAAATAGAAAAAACTGGCATCATAAGATTTGTCCCAGCAAATATCTCAAATAAGGACTTATACACTAAGTTGAGTTCCATTTACGAAATTATCTGTATACGACGATTCACAAAAAAAGTAGGACGGGACAGAGTTCCTCTGCAAACAGTCAGTATCACTTTCTTATCCAATATCTTACCTGACAATGTACAATATGATCTATTCTCATACAGGGTATTTGAATATATCCCACCGCTGCAACAATGTTACAAATGTATGAAATTTAATCACTCGGCTAAAATATGTAATGGCAAACAGAAGTGTTCGATCTGCTCTGGTGAACACTTTTACAAAGATTGTGATAAACCTAAAGAGATATGTTGCGCTAATTGCCAAGGCCCACACCTAGCAATAGCAAGAGAATGTCCCATTAAATTAAGAAAAATAGAAGAAAAGAAAAGTAAAATAACATACGCGAGTATCGCACAAACAAAGTCGATCGAATACCCTGCATTGCCATTGTCTAAGAGTCAACTTGTAAATCCCCCTGTAAATAATGTAAATATTCCAGTAAATACTGAAAAGAAAAATGTTAAAAAAAATGTTAATAACAAGCCTGCTGCACAGGCGCTGAACCCACAAGATCACCCTATGGACTTCATTGCCCAGGTTATAGCTAATAAAGAAGTACGAGCGGCCCTAGTAAAAACATTGGTAGAGATTGGTAATAAGTCTGATCCCACCCCAATTACTTCATTATTCATTGAAGAAATATTAGTTAAAAATTTATCCCCATAATGGATTTAAGTCCCCCTAAAACGTCCCAATTACGGATTGCGCAGTTTAACATCCAAAGTGCCAATAGTAAAAAGCCCTTATTAACTAAGTTTATGCTAGAACAAAATATTGATGTATGCTTGCTTAATGAAACTTGGTTTAAAGACCATCACAATTTTAGAATCCCCGGTTATAATCTCCATTCCAGAACATCTAAGAATCCTCACAATGGTGTAGCAATATTAATTAAACCAGAGACTAAATATAATATTTTAAACACAACATTCTATGAGGACATTCAAACTATAGCTATGTCAATATCTACCGAGCGTGGCAGTGTGACTATACTCTGCGTATATTGTCCTCCTTCCAGTGGGCACATAAGATTGCATAGACTGCGCAATATAATTCGAGACCTACCTAAACCTATTTTTATAAGTGGTGATTTTAATGCTCACCATATTGCATTTGGTTGCCTATCTACTAAGGGCCGCGGACAAGATTTATATGATGTTATAGATGAGTGTGATTTGTGCATCTTAAATGATGGCAGTTTCACTACAGTGAACCGTCCTAGAACCAACGCTTCAGCCATTGACGTCACCTTTGCTAGCGCATGCTTAGCACCGTTATGCGAGTGGTCTGTACATGATGATTGTATGGGAAGTTACCATTATCCAACTATAACCGAAATATCCCTATCCATACAAAAATACCAAATTAACCCTCCCATTGATAAATTTTTGTACAAAAGAGCTGATTGGCGCCAATATAATGAACTTTCAAAAAATGCGTTTGGCGATTTTACAATTAATCAAGTAGACCCACTCTCTTCCTATACCGATTTTTGTATACGTCTTGAGTCCCTTATGCAAATAGTTGTTCCAAAGTTCACTAAGTCTGCCCACTTTGCTAGCAGACCTCCAGCACCTTGGTGGAATGAGGTTTGCGAACAAAGTGTAATAGCATCCTATAATGCTTTGAAACTGTACAGAAATGATTCTACAATAGATAACTATATAAATTATAAGAGACTTGATGCATTAAAAAAGAGAACCATTTCTGAGCAGAAGTCAACTGGATGGAATGATTTGTGCAATACTTTTAATAGAACTACCCCTATAAGCAAAATATGGAACATGATTAAGATTTTTAAGGGTGTTAAGTCTAGCATTAGATCCCATAAAGATGAGTTCATACCTACCTTTTTAGATAAACTGTCTGATAATAGTGGTTTAAAAGAGACTAGTAACTTAATCAACTATTTTAACAGTAACAATAATAATAGCAATTCAAAATTTTTATTGGAACCATTTACATGGAATGAATTCACATCAAGTCTACAATCTAGGCGTAACTCAAGTCCAGGTCTAGATAACTTTCCATATATTGTAATTAAAGAACTCCATACATCTGTTCAGCACCTCTTTCTTGACATTCTTAATGCTTTATGGCTCAAACAAATTATCCCTGAATCATGGAAAACACAGTGTGTTATCCCAATACTGAAGCCTGATAAATCTCCAGAACAGTCCAGTTCGTATCGTCCTATATCTTTGTCCTCATGTCTCGGTAAACTATTCGAAAATATGATTAAAGTCCGTCTGGACTGGTTTGTAGAGGCTAATGGTATCATCCCACATGTGCAGTATGGTTTCCGTCGTGGGCGTAGTTGCGCTGACAGCTTCATGTCACTCATCTCAGACCTGAAACGTGCAAATAATTTAAAATCACACACTGTTTGTGTATTTTTAGATGTCCAAGGAGCTTTTGATAATGTCGACCCAGGTATCTTGGTCAACATTATGTCTAATGTGGGTATACCTGGTCTACTATGTCAGTGGATCTATAATTATTTAAATGATAGAACCTTATATGTTAAGTATAATAACATCTTACATGGTCCTAGAAGTGCATCGAAAGGCACAATGCAAGGCGCCACTCTTTCACCATTACTATATAATTTGTACACATGTGAAATATGTAAATTTGTAAATACTAGTGAAGTAAATATTTTGCAATTCGCAGATGACATTGTTTTGTATAGTAGCAGTCAGAACTTGCAAGTTGCTATAGATAATATGAATAGAGCATTAAATCAGTTGAGTCTATACTATAATGATAGATTACGTTTAAAGATCAATGCTACAAAAAGCAGTTTAATGATTTTTGGTGATGATGATCCATCTAGTGTTATTTCGTATTGTGGAGAATCTATAAACAGAGTACATTCAAAGAAATTCTTAGGAATCATCATAGACCAAAAACTGACTTTCGAAGAACATGTTCGGTATATTTCTAAAAATGCTTTAAGAGCTATTAACATAATAAGATGTTTGGCTGGAGTGTCATGGGGTGCTGACCCCAAAATATTGTCTATTCTATATAAAGCTATTGTGAGAAGTCATTTTGACTATAGTTCTTTGGCATATATGAATAGCTACCATGCCAAAAAATTAGATATCCTGCAGAATAAATCTCTGAGAATAATATCGGGTGCAATGTGCTCAACTCCCATAAGGGCCATGGAAGTAGAGACTAAAATTATGCCACTGATCTTGAGACGTCTCCTACTTGCCGAACGGTATTGCCTTAAACTATTGTACTCTGATAACATGCAAATTATTAACAAGATTATACCTTGTAGAATCAATGTGTCAGGTCCTTTAGCAACTGGTGAGAGCCTCCTTATTGGTAACTCCCCAATGTTGTATCACATTTTTCTGGAAATTGAAAACAACAGCTATAAACTCAAAAAACAGTGCCCTTGGCCCTGCTATTCTTCCCAGTTCAAAAGCATAATGCACCCAATTACAGTAATAGATTCAATTACAAATAATTCAGAGATTTTGCAATTTTTATCAGAAAATAATTACTACACTTTATATACAGATGGTAGTAAGGGTAAGGATTATGTGCGCTGTGCTGTGTATGATCCTCAAAAAAATTCTTCTCAGAGTTTTCTTTTGCAGAATGTTTGTACAATATTCACCGCAGAAGCCTATGCAGTATATCAGGCTCTTCTGCAAATTGGAAATGTAGATAATTGTAAATATTTTCTAATTGTAACAGATTCTTTAAGTTTTATAAGAGGATTGAGCTATTTAAAGATTCACTTTAAAACTAATTTCATTCTGTACATAATTAAAGAATTGTTATACAAATATTATCATACAGGGAAACTAATTTCATTTATGTGGGTGCCCTCTCATAGAGGAATCACTGGAAATGAAATGGCCGACAAAGCCGCTTACGGAGGAGTAAATGCACTCGATGTCTCCGATACTATGTATGTACCTATGACTGATTATTTGAGTAATGTAAGGCTAGCTATAAGTATGTTATGGGAGCAAATGTGGAAGAAAGACCAAGAAACGAAAGGACGGTGGTACGGTAGCATTCAAGAAAACTTACCAGTAAAGCCATGGTATGATAGCCTGCAAAGAGCCAGTCGTGATTTTATTACCACCATAAACCGACTACGTTATGGACATAATAAAGCACCATCACACCTAGCAAAGTTAAATATAATTCAAAGCAATGTCTGTACATTTTGCGGAGTTGAAGAAGGAACAGTGGACCACATTATATTCAGCTGTCAAAAGTTCCTTATTGACAGATTGGTACTCGCGAGTGAACTAAGTGAAGTGTGGCAAAATAATTATAGTGATTTTTCTTCCCGCCCGCCGCCGCTTAAAGAACTATTAAAAGACATTAAAACTTATAAACCAATATTTAAATACATTAAAAATACGGTGGTAAAATTATAAAACTGAAAATACAAAATCTGAAAAGTGGTTCCGGAATAATAAAGTCGTGGCTTAAAGGTCTTAGTAACCAGGCCATAAAATCCCAAAAAAAAAAAAAAAAAAAAAAAATATTTTTTAAGTGTTGATTTGACTGACACTGACAATCCGTCTTTCTTTTCAAAGAACACGTTTTGAGGAAAAGGTTAGTTTGATGTGAAATTGCAAAGTTTCAATATAGAAACTAATCATTTACTGAAATGTACTTCGAATTTTAAACAACAATAGTCGGTTTCCAATTTAGCTATTTGATCCAAGCCTAGAAGCTCGGTGAATGTTCGAAATTTGAATTTCCGCGTGGCGTGTCATGTCGCCTTTGATCGATAGCTTTTGTTTTAACATTTTCATTCATCTTCTTCATACATAAAATTAAATAATGTTTTCTCAAATTTCATAATCTATAACATTCATTTTCAGCTCAAAATGCAGATCTTCGTAAAAACCCTGACTGGGAAAACAATAACCCTTGAGGTTGAAGCTTCAGACACTATCGAAAATGTAAAAGCCAAGATCCAGGATAAGGAGGGTATTCCTCCTGATCAGCAGCGTTTGATCTTTGCTGGCAAGCAGTTGGAAGATGGCCGTACTCTATCAGACTACAACATCCAGAAGGAATCAACACTTCACTTGGTTCTGAGGCTGCGTGGAGGTATATCCATATTTCTTTGTTGTGCCTCTAGATCATCATCATTAGCCTATAATCTCTGCTGAGCACAGGGCACATTTCACAAATGAGTGAATGGGCAGTTACTCCACCATACATGACACCACAGATTGGTAGAGGTAGGCTAGTGGCCAACTTATGTTTTCGAACTGCGTAGGCAATTAGCTTAATTACTATCACAATTGAGTGAATTGGGACCAATGGCTTTACATGCCTTCTGAAGCATGGAAAATGCTTGAGTTTACATGCAACTAGGTGCTCAACCATACAGGCAAAGTTATATTACCAACCTCACTGGTGGTAGTATAACTTTGCCGATTAATTAAAAACACATATCATGGTTCAAACTAAGTGCTTCTGAGTAGATAATGGTGCCGATTCTGTTGTAAATCGCACTAAACTAATTTTAGTCACATCACATCTTTTTCTTACAAACATTATTGAAAAAGGATAGAACATATTTAAGTTGTCAAATTAGTCTTTCCCATCTTAATTTGTGGGTATTTAGACGTAACCGCAATAGATGGCGACTAAATTTATATTGAAAACAAGCATTGGACTAATTTGACAGGACTGAATTTCTTAAATCCTTTGTTCTTTGTTAGAAAGAGACATAGTGAGACTAAAATTAGTTTAGTTGTAAACAACAGAATCAGGGCCATTGTAGATTCAATTTCAAAAGATATGTTTTTTGCAGGCTTTAGATGTAATAAGCTAATCTGTGAATGAAATCACAATGATACAATTTTAACGTATGCAGGTATTATTATAGTGGAAACTATGGAGCCTTTTCTCTAATTCTAAGGTGTCATCCTAATTGGCTATGATTGTATGAGCAAATGATTTTATGCAATAAACTCTTTGAAGTGTCCAAACTGTAGCTCTCATATCATTGTGTGAAACAGGAGCTTCACAGCACAATCATTTTCATTGCACAACAATCTTTGCTCATAGCCAATAAGGTTAAGGCCAAACTTGTCAATTGAGATTAATTCTTCTAGTTAACCTACAAAACATTTGTATTTTTAGGTACCATTGAACCTTCCCTTCGCATCTTGGCTATGAAGTATAACTGCGATAAAATGATTTGTCGTAAGTGCTATGCCCGCCTCCATCCTCGTGCCACTAACTGCCGCAAAACCAAGTGTGGACACACCAACAACCTCCGCCCAAAGAAGAAGCTTAAGGATTAAGTTAAATTTAATGTGTTGCATCAATAATCTGCATTTTATGTTAACAAATATATCCAAGCAAACAAAATTAATAAAATGGTAAAACTATTTTAATTCTTGTTTATTAATTACTATACTAGCTGGCCTTTCTTCATAATAAAACTAGTGGTTCTGCGGGCTGTAGACATCGCGAGTCTCGATAATTATGAGTAATTTAAAAAAAATTGGAAATTATTGGCTGCTTGTGGGGGTTGGTCTGCTTGAGTTTGCCATTTATTTATTTACTTATTAATTATAGATTCAGTATACTTTGTAGTTCTGCCGTCGCGCCGGGGCACGCAATTGTTGTCAGTGCGATTAGAATGTAAATATTATGTAATGAATCTAAGCTTGTTTTGAAAAGAGTAATTGCTGAGTTTATTGCCGGCTCATCTCAGCAAATGCAACCTTCCGAACCGGTATTAGAGTCAGACTTTTCATAAGTGCCTGCGAAGGTCTATTTGAGTAAATGATTTTGAATTTTGAATTAAAATTGCCGAGCCTTTTTGAAAAAAACTGGATTGACAAATAGAAAAAAATCTAGTCATTATCGAACCTGCTCACAAATGTTCACTAAAGCCGGGTTTTTCAGTATGGGATATAATGTATATTATTACATCTTGGGATATAATATTTTATCGCTCGTCATACATTTTGTCGAAAAAATATTTATTGTTTGGGATGTATGTAATATACAAAAATGTATGACGAGCGATAAAATATTATATCTCAAGATGTAATTTATATTATACTAGCTGCCCGGCGCGACTTCGTTCGCGTAGTGCTACTCTACCCTACCCTACATCGAATGCAGCGCCATCTGCCGGGCTGATTTGTGTATCTAACGTCCAGGGCGCCACACAAACGCATAAAATAAATTCATTGATATCGGTCCAGCCGTTTAGGAGGAGTTCAGTGACATACACACGTGCAGAAGAATTTTATATATAAAGATTATATCCCATAGTGAAAAGCCGGCTTAGGAAGCTACATTATCCCCGAGCTGAGTGTTAGGCGCCGATCCCTCGGAGAGAATTCTAGAGTTCCGCATTCACTGTGAAGCCGGCTTTTCACTATGGGATATAATAGGTATAATATAAATTACATCTTGGGATAAAATATTTTTGTCGTACATAAAAATAATGAAGCGCTCGTGGTATAGCATGATTAGCCGATCGGCAAAGTTAAGCCACCGGAGAAGCCAGTATCTGGATAGGTGACCGCCTATTGGTATTTCAACTCGAGCGTTTTCCGTGCTTCGGAAGTCACGTAAAGTGGTTGGTCCCGGCTATTACTTAATTGTCATAGTCGTTAAGCTAGTTGGAGTTAGAGGCCTCTTAGGCGGCTTGAAAACTATAACAGCAGGTTGACCAGTAGTCTACCAGACCTCCACCAATCCGCAGTGGACATACGTAGTGGAGCATTTGACCATTCCCTTTCACACTCATTTATGAAAGTAGGCCTGTGCTCAGCAGTGGGACATTATAGGCTGATGATGACATATTTAATTTTGATTAATAAGAAATACATTTTGCAGCCTTGAGCTGATGCGTCGCATACAATTTCAGTCCACTTGTTCTAAGATAATTTGACGGTCCCTACGTATAAACTTGACATATTCCATACATGATGTATGGGACATGTCCGTTTGTAAGTAGGGACCTTCGTTCTATCAAGTGTATTGTTAAAACTGTTCACTGAAGGAGCACTAATCACTGTCTCTGGTTGTTGTGATTATATGATGATTATATTATTTTTGGTAGTTTATTCCACGCACACACTTATACGGTTTGGCAAAAAGTGGTATTTGGGATTGTTTGTAGTACTCACGGAACTCTTTTTTTCAGCGAGTGCCCTAAGCTCTCAGCATCATCATCATCTGCCTGCCCTGGGGCTCTATCTCGTATCTTTATGGTGATAATCGTAACGAACACCATTAATTAATTAATTTCATCTAATCAGGGCCCACGAATGGTCATCGTTGAACCGCGTCATTGGATGAAATCATGAAAGGTTTTGATACAATTACCACCAAAGATACACAATAGCCCGACTGTTCCCAATAATTTGGGGTCGGCGCAATATTACCTACGCTTCTTCCATTCGTCTCTTCTATACCAGCATCACTCCTTTCTTATCTCTTTTTCGGTCTTCCTCTTCCCGTATATCCATCCACTTTCATATTCATAACTATCTTAGTCACTTTGCTTTAATTTCTCCTCATAGCATGTCCATGTCCATACCACGATAAACGGTTCCCTCTCAACTTTTCAGTCACTGGCGCTACATTCAAGCTTCCTTATGTACTCATTCCTAATCCTATCCATTCTTGACACTCCACACTTCCATCTCAACATCCTCATCTCAGCTGCATGCAACCGTCTTTCATCCGTCTTCTTTGTTGCCAAGCATTCCGAACCCATACACTTATAGATTTTTCCCCTTTTGCTTTAAAGGCATCCGTGGATCACACGTTGTTCCTGTTACCTATAGCCATTTCATCCAACCTGCGCTGATTCTCTGCTTTATATCACGGTATACCTATTTTACCATCGTTCTGCATTTGTGATCCGTGGTACCGAAAGTCGGAGCAGACTGGTACTGTGCTCAGACTCCATCAACCAATATAGGCGCGAACGTGGAGGACCGCTATATTATTATATAGGTATACATGCTCGTTTTTTTTTACTAGCTGTCCCTTTCCCCTTTCCCAGGATAAAAAGTAACCTATGTCCTACAAACCATAGGCTATCATAGGCATGCCATATTTCATCGCGATCGGTTCTTTACTTTTTGAGTGATGCTTGAACAAACACAGACAAAACAATATTAATTAGCTGTTTTTAGGTCTTTTTGTATATAAATACATACCGCAAAATATATATTGCATGTACAGATTTGGCTTCTTTACGATTTTATTATAATAAATATCCTGGGATATTCCTCAGGATATATATTAATATTTATAATGTAAGTATAAGTAGAAAGTTTTTTGTTCAAACAATAATTATGTGGTAAACTGTGCAATTAACAGTATAAGAAACAATATCCCACGTCGACCATATAAATTCATTCAGTCTAACAAAACTCCACTAAATGCTGAGCGCGAGGTGCGGCTTGCGCCCCGCCCCGCGCCCCGTACAGTCCCGAGAGTGTGAGAGAGTGTGTTTCTATAATAATTTAAACAAAGTATAAAGGGTATTATGGTTTATTCTCTACTAAGTAATTATCATTATATGTTACATATCATGTACAGTTAAATATACTTATGTAAATTTTTAAATAAGAAATATAAATAAGTAACTAAATCGGATTCTAATTATTCAATTAAAACATTTTATTCAATACCTACATATATGTTCAATTTTGTATGTTCAGATTCATATGAAATACATTTAAAATAAAGCTATCGTGGACGGAATCTTTTGCATTACCATATCACAGATTGACCAGAAATAAGGAGTGTAAAATAAGGATGTCATTGTATGTTTTATGACAGATAATTATCATGGTTATTGGTCATACTATGCAAAATTAATAACTAAAATCTTTATAAACCTGCGGTGCGATTATGTAACTTTTTTGCAATAAGTTTGAATCATTTTCGAATTGAAACTGGTTCAATTAAGCGGTTTTCTGATAACCTTTTTACATTCTAGGAACTGAAAGTGCAAACATTGAAAATGGAATCATTTTCGATTTTGTAATATTTCTACAGATTAAGAGGTGGTTATAATCTGAATATGATTGCCACAAAGTTACATAATCTATGTACTGGACCGCAACATGATTAAATCTTATATCTACTTATATTTATATTAATCATTATTATAAGCACATACATACGTATGTATAGCATTAAAAATTGTACTATACCATACCAAAGTGAATCACTTTTATTTTCAGTGGTTGTTGTGCCGAATCATCTGTAAAGAAAACAGTAATGTTAATTCTGAAGTTTTACTGATTAGTAAGTCTGTTGGGACATATCACATTTGTCTATTAAACCTTCTTTATTGTATTTTTTGACTGTATATAGGTCTGTGTTTGACCGCAATTTCACCATGGTCAGTGATATGGTCGAAGGTGGTACCTAAGCCCTAGTGCTGGTGCGTGTGTAAAACACATTGATAAAAAATATCTATTATTTTTCTTTATGCAGTGGGTTGCCACTGCATAAAGAAAAATAATAGATATTTTTGAGACAGATGATAGACAAAAGAGTGAATGCCGGGTGTTGACCCGGCATTCACTCTTTTGTCTATCATCTGTCAAAACCAACTGTACTTACATCTTGAATTAGTATCACATGAAGAATTCAATTCAGTCATTGTCGGTGTGGAAGCCATTTTAAACTCCAGGCCCATAACCCCATTGTCTAGGGATCCCACCGACTTGTCATTGTTGACGCCAGGACATTTTCTCATAGGTAGACCACTTGTAGCACTCCCTGAGGTGGATGTTGCCAACATACCTACCAGTAGACTTTGATTTTGGAGGCGGTGTAGTCAAATTAAACAACATTTTGGGCATATGTGGCATAAGCAATATCTGTCTCAATTAAATAACAGACCAAAATGGCAAGCTGCACAGCCTAACTTAAAGGAAGGGTGTTTGGTCCTAATTAAGGGCATAAAGTCTTTACCCTTGCAATGGCCTGTAGGAAGGGTGCTAAAGCTATATTATGGTAATGACAATAAAGTCCGTGCTGCTGATGTTAAAACACAGGATAACGCCAAGCAGCGATTAGGGTTGAATAAAATTTGTATATTGCCCATAGAGGATTAATTTGTATTATATAAGTTGTTTAGAATTAATATATTTTATTATACCGGGTGATTATGAATTACTTGGCTATTTTTTTTCCCTCGGATCAGATACACTAATAGAACACATCCGTGCAAAAAAAAGAACCTTTTTTTTCCATGATTTTGTAGTAAGAATATCCTAAATACTCCACATTGCTGGATAACGTTAACAAGTAGATAATAAATAATAAATTTCTTTATTTCGCAAGATAAGGTACACAAAAACACTCAATTTTACATTAGAAGAGTTAGGGACTTATCAGTTAACATATAATAATAATAATATAAGTGTTTGTTGAAACCTCTGGTATCCAAAGTAAGATTTAACTTGTTTTATGGATACCAGAGCTCTCTCCGCACAGGTTTGTACACATTTCTATGTAATACATTTTAATAATTCTCAAATTTTCCTAACTAAAAGATGACCTTGAACTTCAGCCGGTAGACGTCACCGGAACATTGAAATATGCTGCGGAAATACGTGAATACTTTCGTAACGCGCACGAGGTGAAAATTGTGTTTAATACCTACTAAAATTTCACCATATTATTTTTCTATTTTCCATTCACAAAATTAAGTAATATCAGTAATAAACTCTTCATAATGTTGTTTACATTTCGAGTATTTTGATTAATAAAAACTGTCATTGAATCGAATCTGTCATTCATTAAAATCTTCTAAATATTTTTCATCTTCTGTATATATAAAAGGAAACCGTGACTGACTGATCTATCAACGCATAGCTCAAACCACTGAACGGATTGGGCTGAAATTTGGCATACAGATAGTTGTAATGACGTAGGCATCCGCTAAGAAAGGATTTTTGGAAATTCCACCCCTAAGGGGGTAAAATAGGGGATGAAAGTTTGTATGAAAGTCCGTCAGTTTTGAAGTTAGGAACTTCAAATTTTGTATTTAGGCTAACGATTGAAAATTAATTTATAGGTGTCTCAGTGTTTTTGATAATTCCGACCCCGAAGGGGTGAAAAGGGGGATGAAGTTGTGTATGAAAAGTTCTTAAATGTCAGAGTAAACATCACTAAATTTATAATTATACAGTGAGGGCATACACTTTAGAAGGATTTTTGGAAATTCCACCCCTAAGGGGGTAAAATAGGGGATGAAAGTTTGTATGAAAGTCCGTCAGTTTTGAAGTTAGGATCTTCAAATTTTGTATTTAGGCTAACGATTGAAAATTAATGTATAGGTGTCTCAGTGTTTTTGATAATTCCGACCCCGAAGAGGTGAAAAGGGGGATGAAGTTGTGTATGAAAAGTTCTTAAATGTCAGAGTAAACATCACTAAATTTATAATTATACAGTGAGGGCATACACTTTAGAAGGATTTTTGGAAATTCCACCCCTAAGGGGGTAAAATAGGGGATGAAAGTTTGTATGAAAGTCCGTCAGTTTTGAAGTTAGGATCTTCAAATTTTGTATTTAGGCTAACGATTGAAAATTAATGTATAGGTGTCTCAGTGTTTTTGATAATTCCGACCCCGAAGAGGTGAAAAGGGGGATGAAGTTGTGTATGAAAAGTTCTTAAATGTCAGAGTAAACATCACTAAATTTATAATTATACAGTGAGGGCATACACTTTAGAAGGATTTTTGGAAATTCCACCCCTAAGGGGGTAAAATAGGGGATGAAAGTTTGTATGAAAGTCCGTCAGTTTTGAAGTTAGGATCTTCAAATTTTGTATTTAGGCTAACGATTGAAAATTAATTTATAGGTGTCTCAGCGTTTTTGATAATTCCGACCCCGAAGGGGTGAAAAGGGGGATGAAGTTGTGTATGAAAAGTCCTTAAATTTCAGAGTAAACATCACTAAATTTATAATTATATAGTGAGGGCATCCACTTTAGAAGGATTTTTGGAAATTTCACCCCTAAGGGGGTAAAATAGGGGATGAAAATTTGTATGGAAGTCCGTCAGTTTTGAAGTTAGCATCTTCAAATTTTGTGTTTAGGCTGACGATTGAAAATTAATTTACAGGTGTCTCAGCATTTCTGATAATTCCAACCCCGAAGGGGTGTAAAGAGGGATGAAGTTGTGTATGAAAAGTCCTTAAATGTTAAAGTAAACATCACTAAATTTATAATTATATAGTGAGTGTTTAGAAGGATTTTTGGAAATTTCACCCCTAAGGAGGTAAAATAGGGGATGAAAGTTTGTATGGAAGTCCGTCAGTTTTGAAATTAGAATCTTCAAAATATGTGTGTAGACTGACGATTGAAAATTAATTTATAGGTGTCTCAGCGTTATTGATAATTCCACCCTCGAAGGGGTGAAAAGGGGATGAAGATGTGTATGGAAGTCCTTCATTTTCAAATTAAACGTCACTTAGTTTACTACCAACGTATATCGGTATTGTTGGAATTTGAACCCAAGTTTGGAATTTTTAAGGTGGTGAAAAGGGAGATTTTTTGTATTTCAAGTTTCAAAGTAAAATCATTTATTTAAGTTGTTTATGCACATCTATATATATAAAATTCGTGGAGATAATCGAGATAATGTGATTTTTATCAAATTTCTAATTGACATCTCTGAGTATAGTTGATAGTGTGATAATTTTGTTAACTACTTATAGAATACGTACATTGAAATGTATATTCAGACCCCGAATGTAAATAACATTATTCTTTATATTTTCTATTAGTGGTAAACGCTGTGGGATATATAATTAACTATAATTATTACTATACATAATTGTCATTGTATATCTGTTTGTTTACTGAAACAAATAAAAAAAAATCAACGTCCTGGCTGACTGACTGATATATCAACTATTATCAACGCACAGCCTAAACCGCTGGTCCTTGAGTTATGAAATTTGGAGAGTGTATTGTTTGGAAAGAGTAGGTAACTACTACGAAAGGGTTTTTCGAAATTACTCCTCTAAGGTGGTAAAATAGGGGATGAAAGTTTGTATGAAAGTCCGTCAGATTCGAAGTCAGAATCTTCAAATTTTGTGTTTAGGCTGACGATTGAAAATTAATTTATACGTGTCTCAGCGTTCTAGATAATTCTACCCTCGAAGAGATGAAAAGCGGGATGAAGTTAGGTATGGGAACTCACTGACTGATATATCACGGTCGCTGGTCTTAGAGACATGAAATTTGGAGGGTGTATTCTTTGTGAAGTGTAGGTATCCAATAAGAAAGGGTTTTTCGAAATTCGAACCCTAAGAGGGTGAAAAGGAGTTTGAATTTAGTTTGATCACGTTTGTAAGTTGTTGGTTTGTTATTGTGTATTATACTTTATAGTGTAAATAAAAACAAAATGTTGAAAAAAAATAGCCAATCATATAGCACCAATTTTTTTTAAAAAATTTAACTTATAAATTGAAGGCCGACTTACGAACTGGTAGTAGCTTGAGTAGCTTTGACCTTCATAAGTGCGCCCTACAAGGGCCTTAATTGAATTGACTTTGACTTTCATTCTCGAAAATTGGTACACATACTCTTCAATTAAAATTATGAGACACGTGTATCAGTTTTTCCAAAATCATCCCCAAAATTCAAAGTCCTGACTAACTGATATATAGACATATGCACGGACTAAACTGCTGGTCCTAGAGACTTTACATTTAGGGTGTGTGTTCTTTGTGACGTGTAAGTATCCACTAAGAAAGGATTTTTCGAAATTTTTCCTACAAAAGTGTGAAACGGGGGTTGAAATTTCTTCGAAACTTATCGATTTGTATTCTTTTTTTTAGTTTTATTGTATGTATCCTTTGGATCGATTGCAAAATCATAGTAGTACCTAATCGTAGGCGCAAAATTTAATAGTACCAAAATTTACCTTAATTTTCAACTTTTTCATTTTTCGGAATTTTCCCTTTACTTGTGCTAAGACCTTGATTCGTGCCAAATTTCATGATTCTAGGTCAACGGGAACAGCCATATAGGTTTTCGACCCAAAACCTATAGGGTACCTACTTCCGGTTGACCTGGAATCGTCAATTTTGGTTAAAGGCAAGGTTTTACAGCACAAGTAAAGGGAAAATTCCGAAAAATAAAAAAAAAGTTTAAAATTAAGGTAAACTTGGGTACTTACAAGTTTTCGCGAAAATCTAAATTTGCCCATATCTTTTTATCGTGTTGAATCAGGACCTTGATTTTTGTACACCTAATAGGGACTATAGACTTCAGTATCTGGTATAAATTTGAACTTGCTAGGTCCACCCGTTCCTGAGAAAATCGGTGGTGACACACGGACAGACAGACAGACGGGCAGAAGAGTGATCTTATAAGAGTTCCTTTTTACCTTTTGAGGTACGGAACTCCAAAAAGTATATTACGATATAAGTGTGACTTTAGTAGTCTCTTTCACGCCGTGCAAAGTGTGTGCGCTTAAGTCAAGAGTATCGTATAGGTACTATTTTATAACACGTGTGTAATAAGTGCGGGTTTTTTTACACGCAGTAAAACAGATATCTTTAAAGCTTTTATATAATTTGAACTGTTTTACAAAAAAATTAAAGCGACTTCAAAGTACACTAAGAACTAATCAAATCCTGATCTGATGACAATGAGACGAAACGGGAAGTGTACCCTTCCAAACAAAAAAAGAATTTTCCAAATCGGTTAATAAATGACGGAGTTGTGAGATAACAAACATAAAAAAAAACGAATTGAGAACCTCCTCCTTTTTTTGAAGTCGGTTAAAATACGTAATTGGTACTGTAAAAGTATTAAAATGAGTCCAGACTTCATCATTCTATGTTTAGTCACTGAGAAGATACTTTGTCTACCTTCCGTCTCCATCATCGGTTCAGCTCGCTGTCACCATAATTATTAAAGTAAAATAAATACAAGATGAATCTTTTATTTTACGTAATTTATTTGACAAGCATTGTTATGTCATAGAGCAATCAAGGTGTAGAAAAACTGTTACTGGCAGTCTACTTAACATCCACTCCTCTTTTAGGAACTCAAGCCCAATGCCTTAGTCAGTTTTTCTAGCCTGGGTCCATACAAAGGCTTTGTTAAACAATCAGCCAATTGAGCTTCCGTTGTAACTTGTTTGACCTCTAGCATTCCAGCTGACACACACTCTCTGACATATAGATTTCTTCGCTGGATATGTTTGGTACGGCTATGTTGCTCGTGTGGCGGATTGTATGCCAGTTTTATGGTTGATTCGTTGTCAATGTAAAGAACCGGAGGTTTTTCAATAGCAGTGATTTCCTCTAGCATTTTCTCTAGCCACACTATCTCGCGTGTAGTTTCTGAAGCAGCCACCAGTTCCGCTTCTGTTGATGACAAAGCGATCGTTTTTTGTTTTTGACTTTGCCAGCTGATTGGGCCATAATACAGACATAATGTTCCGGATGTTGAATGAGATGCTGCGAAATCTGCATCGCTGTAGCAAATCAATTTGTTTAGCCTATTATCATTATTAAATACTAGTCTTTTGTTCATAGTACCTTTTAAGTATCGTAGTATTCTTTTTACTGCTATAATGTCTGCTTTAGATGGGTTTTCTAAATTTCTCGAGGCAGAGCTGACTGCAAAATTTATGTCCGGTCTTGTAGCAACCATTAAATAGGCTAAAGAACCTACGACTTGTCTATATGGAAAGTTTTCATCTCCATTAGATGAGTCTTCTTTCTGAGGATTCTCTTTTATGATTGGAGTATGTACAGGTTTACATTCAGCCATATTGTACTTTTCTAGTAGTTTCTTAGTATAAGCTTTTTGACTCAGTGTTATATTGCCACTATTAGATCTTTCGATCTCTAAACCAAGAAAATAAGAAGCAGGCTTTGTGACAATTTTAAAACGATTTTGGAGTTCGTCAATGAACCTTTTTCCTTCAGTCTCAGTGCTTGATGCAACCAAACCATCATCAACATAAAGTGCGATAAGAACTTTAGATTTTTCGGTCTCTCTGATGTACAAGCATGGATCAGAAGTACTTTGAGTGAAGTTTGAACTTATAAGGAATTCATGTATACTGGTGTTCCAGCATCTCGGGGCCTGTTTCAAACCATACAAGCTCCTTTTTAAACGACAAACTCTATTTGTTCCATCGCTATAACCGTCTGGCTGTTTCATATATATTTGTTCTTCAATATGACCATTTAAGAAGGCTGTTGTCACATCAAACTGACAGAGGGATAATTTCTCCTTTACTGCTACTGCTAATAGGGCACGGACGGTGGTCAGACGCACTACAGGACTAAAAGTTTTATCATAGTCTATGCCTGGTTTCTGCGAAAATCCTTTTACTACCAGTCTTGCTTTATATTTATCGACGCTACCATCTGGATTGGTCTTCACTTTAAATACCCATTTGCACGGTAATGCTTTTCTGTTCCTTGGGAGAGGAACAAGTTCCCATGTTTCGTTTTCATTTAGGGAATTGATCTCACATAGCATTGCTCCTAACCATTCCTTTTTATCATTTCTTTCTAGTACTTCACGATAGGTTACAGGTTCTTTGTAATCCTTAAATGCTTCTGCTGCAATGTTAACAAAATCGTCAAGCCTTACTGGCTTTTTAAGACAGTTACGATCACGAAGTACTCGTCTTTCAAAAAGAGTTTCATTCCTAACTTCTTCTGTGTTTTCTTCTTCAATAGGTTCTCTAATATTTGTATCTGAGATAGATATTTGTTCATTATCACCTTGTATTGACTTATAATCACTTTTATCATCTTCTTCAAAGAAACTTATTTCTGCATAGCAGTTTTCATCATCATTTTTCATTGAAGATTCTACAATCTCTAAGTTTGGTTCTATATTGTCCGTATAGTAGAGTTTATCAGTGAATTTGACATCTTTAGCAATTATAATTTTTTGTTTTGTAGGTACCCAAATTCTGTACGCTTTAGACGTTTCAGAGTAGCCAACAAACATCCCAGGTATTGCTTTTGATTGAAATTTATGTTGCTTCCCATCTTTCAGAAGTATAAATACTTTTGTTCCAAATTGACGTAAGTGGAAGACGCAGGGTTTTCTTTGTACCCATTTCTCAAAAGGTGTAGTGATAGTACCAACATGTGCAGAAATTGTTTTATTGACACTTCGATTGGAAAGGTAGTTTGCAGTTTGGATAGCTTCTCCCCATAGATTCTGAGGTGCTTTCGATTCTATCATCATGGTTCTAGCCTTTTCAAGCAGCGTTCGATTTTTACGTTCTGCGATACCATTCTGATGTGGTGTATATGGCACTGTTAAGCGTCTTGTAATACCTTTATCTTTCAGAAAATTATCAAAGTTTTGATTACAATACTCTAGACCATTGTCTGACTGGAGACTAATAATTGTTTTACCAGTGTAATTTTCCATTTCTGCCTTATACATTTTGAATTTCTCCAGTACATCACTTTTGTTTTTTATGCAATACACGCGACTATATCTGGTGAAGTCGTCAATAAAAGTTACAAAAAATTTATTGCCATAATGAGTTTGTATATTCATTGGACCACAGACGTCGCTGTGTACTATCTCTAATTGTTTTGTAGTACGCGGTGTAGTACTGGATCTACTAGGCAGTCTTGTAATCTTTGCTTGAATGCAAGCTTCACAATCTCCAAGATTATCATTTGGTTTGAAGTCTAAACCAACAAGAGCTTCATTTTTTAAAGCTAGCTTCATATCAGCTTCGTTCATGTGGCCTAAACATTTATGCCATTTTTGAATTTTTGTTTCTTCTACCAAGTTACATTTATCTTTGCTCTGTCTATACGATGCAGAATTTATATAGTATAAACCATCATTTTCTTTTGGTGCATCGAGTATAATGCCTTCGGTAGGATGTCTTATTGTAGCCTTTTTGTTAGTAAACAGCACAGTACATCCCGATTCTGTAGCTTTTCCAACTGATAATAAGTTAGAACACAGTGTAGGCACATAAAGAGTGTCTTTCAAAGTAATTTCTCCAGACTTTCCTGTATCTTTGGCATTTACCGTAAGAATAATTTGGCCTTTACCTTTTATTTCTGCCGTTGCTTCTTTTGAGGCTAATTTTAGCGACTGGCAATTTGATTCACAGAATTTGTTGAAATATTCTTTGTTATGTGACATGTGCGATGTACAGCCGCTATCTATAATCCATTTTTTCTCTTCATTTATAGAATCCTTGCTTTTGGAATACATGCATACAGCATACGAACTTCTAGGTACATGCTCGTTAGTTTCTTTCTTCTTTCTGTACTCTAGTTTTCTGCATTCTTTTATGACATGACCTTTCTTTTTACAAAATTTGCATGTTTTTACATAATAAGACTCTTCTTTTTGCTCGTCTTTAATATTTGAACTATTACTAACTTGTCTCGCTTCTGATTCCTCCATAATTTTTATTTTTAGTTCATCTGGCTTTGGTAATGTGTCTCTAGACTCAATTGCTACGCGAAAGTTATCATACTCACACGGAAGGCTGTAGAGCATCATGACAGATAGTAGATCATCGTGGATATGGATGTCCATGTCTTGTAATTTGTCCACTACGTCCATAAATTTATTTAGGTGATCTCTAACATTACCATCTTGCATTTTCGAGAGTATTAACTGCTTAAGAAGGGAGGCCTTTTTTGCAGGTCCCTTACTTGCGTAAATTGTATCAAGTTTTGTCCAAATGTCGTAAGCAGTTTTGCAATTTTTAATTTGCTTAAGTTCGGAAGGCGAGATTAATAGTACTAACTCTGATTGAGCCATAAGGTCATTTTCGATCGTCTGCTCGTCTGCTTTTTCAACATCCAGTTGCTTTTGAACACAAGTCCATAATTTTCTTTTGATTAGTACGGCTTTTGCTTGAATTCGCCAAGTTTCAAAATTTTCTTTATTTAGGGTCTCAATTTTATTATTTGAGCCCGACGCCATCGTTATTTTTGTATTTATTTCGTTATTTTACGCTCTGCTACCATATTAAAGTAAAATAAATACAAGATGAATCTTTTATTTTACGTAATTTATTTGACAAGCATTGTTATGTCATAGAGCAATCAAGGTGTAGAAAAACTGTTACTGGCAGTCTACTTAACAATAATATTGTATTGTCATCGGAATTTGACAGGCGTTTCGTTGTAATCAATATAAATTATTTATTATCGACTTCTGGCTGTCTCCTATTTAGGTCTTTTCTCACACGCTTCGAGTACTCTCATCCCAGAGATTAGTTTAGTTTTAAGGAGAACTTCGTCATTATTGCTTTCTTTGGGATAATGATAGTTTGTATATTCAATTGAGAGGGAGTGAGAGCGCTTATAATGTTTGTTTAAGAAGAAAAATATGTCATTTGTTTCCTGTAGACCACGCGGGCGAAGCCGCGGGCAGAAGCTAGTTATTACATAATTCTATTTTTCATTTTCACTACGGAGGAAACTTATCTTTCAATAATTATTAACAATACATTAGGCAGCCCGCACGCATCATACAATCGCCGGCCGACTTTATGTCGGAAAGAGAAGAAAACTTGAATGTCAGCTTTGTTAGCAGAAAACAGCATAGCTTTTTAAAACGTTTGACTTGGTTAATAACCCTTAAACGAACCTATCCTAGAAATAAACTCTAAAATTGCCTATTTCGCTAAAAAGGTCTGATGTCAGTCGGTGGATCCAATTTTATAAGAGAATAAATTCTTTCGATTTGAGAGATTCAAATGTTCTTCCCATTTGAATTCCTTACTAACAAAGCACTCGTCTTACAAAGCCGCTCTAAAGGCCTCAAATCGGAATGACAATTGGACTACCGATTGTCTGACGTGTGGAAGCGTCCTTATACGAAACCTCTCTTCCCTTCTCTTTTAATTTCATACAAAGAATAAAAAAAAAAATTGCAACGTGTGCATCTGTTACGGCGTGTTTAGGTGTGCGTTCAGCTTAATACTTCATGTCAACCTATTTGAAATAATTTCTGATCATGGAAAAAAATATTTTGAGTTGCGCACGCAGGTATTCTCTGGTTACTGGTTGCTAGGGCAACGTTTTAGAAGATCAACAGTCGTTTCTGGGTGATACAAAATATTTTTAATTTAATTGAATAATTATGGAACTCTCTGGAGTACACTATCAGTTTGATCAATGGAGGGCTTCTGCCTCACACAAGATGCCGCGCGGCGCCCGCCATCCCACCCAACTGTGCGCTCTGTGGTTGCAGATCACTGGAAGTTTGTTATTTAAAACCAAATAATAAGTGGTCAATAAACTGCAATATTCAGTTCAATGTGATTTTAAATTAGCCTTAAGTTGGCCCTAAAGTTTTAAAGTGTTACAAAGATGCATATGCTAGAATTGTGATACGATTAGTATGTTTGTTATTGAGTTCATAATAAAATTAAGTTACCGTATTTTTGTGGCTTCATTTTATAAATAAACGGGTAAGAATACCTAGAGTTATGTATAGGATATTTAATTTGGATGATGTTCGTGTTTTCGCATACATAGGCAGTATCTAACATTCTCGGTTGTTGACAGCTAAGTGACGTAGCGCATTGGCGCGCGGTATGACCAACGATTTCGTAATTTTGAGAAAACTTTGGATCGTCATAACTTTATTTTTTTCTATAAAAATTATATCTAAAAATAAAACATGTATTTTTTTATTTTTATTAATGAGTCGACTCCTTTAAAATAGCTAAGTAATTCAAAATCACCCTGTATAACAAGTTCTGAATTTAGGGTAACGCTCATTCAAATATTTTTTTTTAAATTTTGTTGCTTTCATAAAGTAAACATTTTTCTTTACATTCCGCCGGGGTAATGTGTAAAACACATTGATAAAAAATATCTATTATTTTTCTTTATGCAGTGGCAACACCCGGCATTCAGTCTCTTGTTTATCATCTGTACTTAGAATTTGTGCTCCGATAAAATACAGTAAAATAAAAGAGAAATTGTGGATTTAAAAAGAAGCAGTTTCATTTATGAACCCGTCACGTTCAGTGCGTATTTGCGCAACCAGGTATTTCTTCTAAGAACACCGACCAGCAGGGTTATTTTAAAACTGTCGGATTCGGTATCGGAAACGATACAGAAACCTTCACGGAATTCGGAAGCGTTTACGAAGATTTTTTAATACTGGTAGGAAATGGAAATGATAAACTAAAATAAAAGCAAAAAAGAAATTATTACGCATTTTTATTGTTGAAAGACCTCATTTGGGCACATATATCAAATGCATAAAGACAGAAACTTGTTATTTTTTATATTTTAGATTTTAGGTCTAAGTTGTGTTTATAAAAATAAAAAATGTTTTTTAGTTGAGGCCTACGCTAAAATGCTTTAGCGTACTAGCACAGAATAAATAATTGTTCATGAAGTTTCGAGTACTTGACGAATTTTTTAACCACAAATTTATAAATAAATATTCTCGCGTCATTCGCAAATGGACGCGTGGCAACCCTCCGGCATTGCCTCCGGTAGACCCCGTGCGCGCGATCG